>CAAKHC010016647.1:0-13083 GCA_901007825.1 Macroramphosus scolopax | reverse complement strand
CCCCCCCCCCCCCCCCCCCTCCCGTCCTGACACCTGTGTTTTTTCCTTCCGTCTTTTTTCGCCGACACCTATTATTTTTTATTCTTTCTTCGGAGGGCACCGAAGGGACAGCGAGGAGCGAGGTACACAGACTCCATGAAATTAATGTTTGGGCAAAATAGAAAGCTATTTTGGAAGTAGAGCCAAGAGAGCCGGTGGTGAGGGTGTTGGCAGTTAACATCGTGGAGCAGGACCTTAACAACAACATGATTGGAGCTTGGAGACTAGTCTGAGGGCCCCGTCCGTGTGCAGACAGGACCGGCTGCTGCTCTATACTGTGGGGAAATAACTTTTTCCTTGGTATTCAACAGCTCTCTGCTTCCAGGGTTCGGGGTTTCTCAAAATAATTCTCCCTTTTGCTCTCCCTCTGTCTGTGTTTCATGTTCTGGCAAAGGCCATTGCAAAGTCCTCTCACACTGTCTGTCTGTACAGTTCACCAGCGTCCCTCCGGACCTCTCAACACACACAGACGCACACACACTCACGTACGCCGACTCCCTTGAGCTCTGACCCTGGCCAAATGTCTGACAGCTCACTAAACAGAGCGGCCGCGTGATCCGCATGGAGATAAACATACGAGCATACACAGGGATGCTGAATAAGGCTGCCGGACTCACAGTGTGTGTGTGCCGGGTAGCAATGAGCCGCTCGCTGCAGTGCATGTTGGCTTATTTTGATTAAAGATAAATCCAGCGGAGCTGCAACACTTAGTGGCGTGTTGTCCTGGAGTGTTATGAGTGATATCAGCGTGCAGGTGCGAGTGAGTTTGTCCTTCGTCCTGCAAGAAGTTGTGTTTGTCTAATAGCGACAACAGAAGCTCCTCCCTGGCAAAATGCCTTTTTGTCTCGCTCACGCACATAAACACAAACATGCATATACAGCACAACTAAATGATCCATAAGCAATGATTTATGAGATGGAGGGGGGGGGTGTGAAATATTCAGCAGTCACTCCATATGCAAGGCAGACGTAGAGGTGAATGGATCTACTACATAGCAGCAGGTTACACACACGCTGATGCACAATTTCACCCCGGAGATCGAAGCGTGCGTGTTAGCTTGTCAAACATCGGCTGTGGGGAGACGCTCGCATGTTCTCGCCGGAGAAGCAGCATCATCAGTTTTCATACAAGTCTAATCACCCTTGTCCGGGTTCCGGGGATAAATAAAACAAAAACACGTGCATTCAAACACACACACACGCTTAGTCAAACATATCAATGCAGAAGGAAATAATCTGCAAAAAAGTGCTGCTTGTGTCGTTCACAACACACACACCCCGTCACATGTGCAGCCACCTCGTCTGATGAAATTAAAGTGAAGGCTGGTAACCGTGTTTTTAAATTGTATTAAGTATTGAAGACTCGGGTTTCCTCTTTGGGATTAGAGGCCTTCAGCAAACTCGACTTTTTATATTCCAAAACTGCCATGTTTGATTTAAACCCCGGCTGTACTGCACTGACCTGACAAAGATACATCAACACGCACACGCACACGCACACACACTTTCACTGCCCTCCACATGCATCTTTATCCAGGTTGTCTCACATCTCATGTGCATGATTAAACATGCTCCTTCTTGTCTGCATATGGTGAAAAAATAAATAGAAAACCTTCACTGCTACTGCAGTTGTTGCATTAATTGTACTAAAGTCAAGAAACGATGGCGATATTTTCAACACACATTCATGATTTACTCTTAAAGATATGTGTTTGAAATATCAACTTGTCCAACAACATGAATTAGCACACTAGTTTTGTTTTGGATGACTGACGTGAAATATTGTGCGGACGTTCGTGACACACAACAACTTCTTTCATACTTTGCTTTACGATCGAACATCTACAAAAGGAGATGATATTAGACTCAATTGCACTTTGTGTTAATTGTGCTAATTCTCAAATGTTCCAACTCATCAACACCTGACAGTCGTCAGCGAGACGTTTAATTGCTTTGAACAAGGAAAATACAAACAAAACTTGCACCTCGTACCTACAACACAACACTAGTGTGGCCGTGTTGAGCTTCACTCACTGGTCGGAGAATCGGGCCGTCAGTACAGAGTGCAGATCCTGTCTCCACACATGAACTGTGGGTTATGAAATGCATTCATCGCCCTCCTTTATGGACTGTTAACCAGCAGACGAGTGCATTGTCAAATGCATTAGTACAGCTGTGAGTGGAAGTGATGTGTTGACAGGATGTAGAAAGCAATCCGCCGTCCCAGTGACAGTCAGAGCAGCAGCCTGTAGTTGTGTTGGAGCTGCCTGACACAGTTTTTCTTACTTTATATCGACGCCATCAGATTTCCTGCTCTCTTGTGGTCATAATCACCGAGGCCACTAGACGGTATCTTTCACTTAAACATCAATAGATGTCGCTGGCCTTTCCCGACCCATCCAGTTGTTTGTCTTGGGACGACAGTATCTGATTACTCGGATTGAAAAAGGAGTCGGTTTTTTCTTCCGTCCTTGTTTTCTTTCGGCTGGTTCAGACTTGAGGTTGATCGATTTATCGGGAGAAGCCTTATTAGGGCGGACAGAAAGGGCAGTTCAGGGGACGGCGTGTTAAGAAGCTTCCACTTGTTGTCCGACGTGGCCGCTGATGGAAAACAGACAAGAACGTCAAGTTAAAAACATCAGCTACCATTTGCTTTTCTATTGCTGACATATTCCATAACAAGATATTGATCTTGTATCACTAAACCTGCTTTCACATCAGTGGCAACTGCTTCTGAAGGGATGCACAAAGCTTCACAGTGTTTACTCTCCCTGGCACAGCGGGTAGGTGACTGTACATGGATGTGATTGGCTGGTTGGCCAATCAATCAAACTAACCTGATCATGTATTTTGGTTTCGTCAATGACCTCCTCCATCTAGACTTTCTGTGAAAGTGCGGGGTAGCAACACTGAGGTGGGATGAGACAACACTATGAACATCATGCAAGCACATATTTCATTATGTTAGTGAAGCAGACGTGAAATACATATTTTTAGAAAAGATTAACTAATTAAACAAAGCTTAACGGGCTAATTCATTCTACTTATTCACTTTCCGTTTTATTCAGTACAGGATATCAAAGAACATAGTGCACTAGGTTAATACACTACAAAACAAAGAAACAAATAAATACACAGCCCCACAAGTAGCCTTTAATTTCTCAATGCCATTAAATCTCACTGGTTCACTGTTTACTCTTTGATTAATTGCAGAAGTCTTTAATAAAAAAGCGTTTTCTCTGCAGGGAGCCGGCTTCTCGTTTTTCCACCAATGCCGGTTGTAAAGTTTGTAAATTGGTCACCGGGGATTTCCCCCGGCGCTGAAGGTCTCTACGAGGCCTTCGCCGAAAACGATCAATCCATATGTATTAGTAGATATAATGATTGTGATGTTGACACAATGAGCAGAAGATGCTGACATGCCCATGTGCACCGTGCCTTTGGCGGTCGTCCTATGAACAGGAATACAGCTGTTATCAGGCGGCTAGTTTTGGTGTATTGTGTTTCCTTACAGCTCCGGCCTGGTTGGTATCAGCTCTAACTGGTGCAACCGTCCCTCTTGTATCTCTCAAGTTCTGCTGCAGGCAAATGACAACCAGGGTTTGACTGCTAAAGGGGTGATTAGACAACGGTGACTGAGGGAGCATCCACCAAGAAGGTTGGAGAGGTGACTGTGTCTGAATGTGCACAATTACAGATGTTTCTTATTCTGAATAGTGCTGGGTGCATTGAAAACATTTGAAAAGAGAATTCAAAATCAAATTTGATGTCCGGTACTAATGTTTAACCTACAAATATCACATAAATGTATTCTTACAGTAGATAGCTAGCTGATAAGTTAGATGCCAAATAAGCTAAAGCTAGCATAGCCTCATAGATGGTAAATTAATTTATCTTATCAAGATGCTAGCTAGCATCTTGGTAGCTAGCTATCAAGATGCTAGCTACCTCAAATCTGCTGCGTTTTGCAGCAAGATGTTTATCAATTGTGAAATATTTTGAAGATCATTCCAGTTGTTCAGCTAGGCTAACCATTTATACACTAGATGTTCATGCCATTGCATTAGTATTCTTACTGTTACCCTCTTCTACAGAAAAATCTCCAAAATCTCCAAAATTCCCCAGATTAACTTCCCGTGGTAATTTACCGGAAACTTTCCAGTAATTTACCGGACATTTTCCACTCCTTTGCAACCCGAGTATGAACCAATATGGCGGCAACGTTGACTTGTCACTGCAACGGGCCAAAGTTTATACATCAATATAGTGATACAGACAAATGAGAACCATCTGCCATGCAGACACAAGGAGTCTGAAACATGGCCGCTGAGCTGAGAATATCTGATTGACAGTAGTTGGAGATTTCGTTTGAAATTCATTGGGGTCAACGTCTCCTTACAACCAGCGCTGCTATGACTATTCATGCCAGAAAAAAAAAACTTAGCTCTGGCTCTTTTTAATTCCGGCGTGACAGCCAAAAGACACAAACTGCTCAGCAGTTGTAGACGCAAGCCACCGCAGAGAGCCGGCATTTCCAATTAATCCTCAAACTTCATTAATTATTAAGACGTTTAGCGCCGTCCTGTTGCCTAAATATGTCATGATGCCGTCACGAGCTCAGCTTAACTGGCATGAATTAAAAATGTCAGCAGTTGACCTTTACGAAACAAGGTGGGACATTAACTTAGAACCCCTCAGGTGCTTATTGACAGTGTGCTGCACAAAGTCACTGAATTAATAAGTGGGAGGGGGGTTGTGTTTTTTAGAACAGCCAAACATGGACGATAAATAAATATATTAAACCGACTCCAACTCACACAGAGTTGTGCAGGTATTGTGTAGGCGCATCATGACCTCCACAATCCCCTTTATATCATAAATACTGCCAGAGACTATAAAATATAGAATACAAATCAGGAGTGACATTCAAGAAGAAGAAGAAGGATGAGAGGATGTCGTGATGTACATCTCTTTCTGGGTCAAAGCCTGTTTCTACAACTTGTTTAGACGATTATTTTCCCGATTTTTTTTTTTTATGTTGAGAGATGGATGTTCAATATTCTTTCAAATGAGCCTGGGTTTTCTCTGCCGTGCAGAAAGTTTGTTTGCTGAGGTTTTCAGATGTCAGGCTCCACTTCAAAAACAATGGAGATGAATGTATTTCTGTGTGTGATGCTCATACCAAAGAGTTCTGTCAGTACCTCGTCTCTCTGTAACCGAATAATCCGCAAAAACACCCCGTTTTCCAAGGGGACTGTTTGTGTGGTAGGAAGTTGTTCCGGTGTGGACTGCGACCCTTTTAATGAGTAATTTGTAATAAATAAGACTACGGTTCACAAGAGATGAGCTGAAGTACTGTAGGTGCAAGTGAAACGTCATGTCAGTAATTAGAGATGGCGAGGGGGCGGTCACCGAGCGCGCCGGTCCCACAGTATAAATTCATATCAATTATAGAGTTGTTTAGCAAACAGCTCCGGAGGGGAAGTGCCACAGATTTTCACCAGCAGACTAAAGACATCCTGGCAGAAACTAATTAAGGATGAATACCTTCTGGTCCCTTCCTGCAACTGCATGTTGGTGTCAGAGTTCAATATCATAAATTACTGCCCACAGGAGAGGGAAACTGCAGCAAACACATTCGGTCCTCTCCTCCCTCACACTTTCTTGACTTCCTTTCATTTCTACCTCCCATAACCTTCCATCTTTGTCTCACAGCGAGGGGTATATTGTTAAATATTGATTGCCGAAGAGATTGGGGGCTCGGAGAGAGAGAGAGAGAGAGAGAGAGAGAGAGAGAGAGAGAGAGAGAGAGAGAGAGAGAGAGAGAGAGAGAGAGAGAGTGCACGTGCCTGCAGCCAACATGGAAAGGAGCAGCCATCTGTCTGGGTCTCGCCACAGATGTTTGCAACAGAGCACCATTGCAAATAGAGAAAACACTCTACAAGTCACATACACACACACACTCAGGCACGTGTGCGTGCACACACACACACACGCGCGCGCACACACTCCAATAGCGAATCAGTCTCTTTCACATTAGGCTGTAATTGGCAGGAGGCTGGACGAGGCTATCACTTATCTTGTCACTGAGCAATTGTTATGGGTAATGGAAGTGGTGCGCATGCCTATGTGAATGTGTGTTCGCCTGCTTGAGAGAGACTATTTGTGTACTTGTGTTGGTGTCAGCGTGTGTGTTTTCGCTGTGTGTTTGTGTGTCACTCCAGGCAGCAGATGGAACTCCATGCTAATTGGGTGGAGATCAGTGGGGGGGTTTGAGTTTGGAGCAGACCCGGGGCTGGGCTGCCACTCTTAGGTTTGGCTCCTTCCCACCCTTGGCTACACAAATGGTTCTCTGGCTGACGGTACCAGGCTGCTTTCCATCACTTCGTCTGCCCATCCATCCGTGGATAACACACTCTGACCCATCACCCAAACGACCTTCTTGATTGCTCATTTGTACTCTTCCTCCTCTCCCTTGTTCATTTGTTTCCTGTGGCCCATCCTCCTCTCTCCACTCCACCAACCTTATTAATCCCTCACATTATCGTTAAATTTCCACGTTAAAATGTTTTCCCTGTTGCTATCTGCTCAGTAGTTCCCTGAATGCAGCACTGTTTATAATACAGACAGTAAACCTCCACTAACTCTGTGTTCCTACCACGATGTTATAACATATTTATCCATCACAGTTATACTTCTGATAATATTGTTCCATTGAGCAACGCTTGTACTGACTGTTGTTATACGTTGTGCATTTTCATATTACACATATTCTGAGACAAAAGAATCACAGGAGCAGTGTAGAATGAAGGACAAACAATTGTTAGACAATTTACATGATTATTAAAGATTAACAATCCAATAAATCATTTCTTAAATTCATCCTCTCTTGATATGCCGACGATGCTCCGATTTATCTGCACGTTGAACCACAAAGGTGGGTTTCTATCGAGCCTTCTGATTGGCCGTGACCTCGACAGGCCGTCGTTACGGCGAAACGGAAGTTGAAGACAAACATGTGAGTTCAGTTAGAACCTGAAGAACTGAGATCTTTGATGTTTGCGCACATGAACTGTGGCTGACGCGTCATTCAAACGTCGTCACAGAACTGTTGCTTCCTGGGAGAATCCAAACCTTCCATCTCGATCAGACTGCAGAACCTACCGTCCTTGCACTCGAGCGCCACCCGGCTCTCCGGGTTGTCCATCTGCAGCTGGAGATGTTTCCAGCGTCCGGTCGGCATCGCGAGTCTTTCGCTTGCAGGCGATCAGCACGGCGATGATCGTTATGAGCAGCACACCGCCGCCGGCTTCGATACCGATAATGTCGGACAGCGTCAGAGCAGATATGGAGCGTCATCACAATAGGCAGCAATGCCAAACATTCAGACCTCCTTAAATAATTTTCTAAATTAAATAGATTGCGGTTCATGTTCTACAATTTAAAGACTGCTGGCTAAGGAGATGTGATATTGACAAGTTTCTAACGCCAACCTGAAGGCACCAATGCAAGCCCACACTAATCAATACAACTAATGTTAACAAACTAAATGTACTGTGTATTCTGCTGGAATCCTTTGTACGATGGATTTCGCCTCCGATTGTTTAACCTTTCCCCCGATTTTCACTTCACATTTGTACAAAAAGTTGTTTTTGTTGACAGACCTTCATATGGTTTCCCGCGTCGCCCCACCCACCCACTTTGTGATTAAATAATCCCACAGAAAAGGGAATTATTCAACTCTGGCATTTTGCACTTCTGGTTTCCCCTCCCACGTAGCAGGAGTTCACAACAGGGAGCTCTTGTGCGTACGTGTGCGGGGCCGGGAGGTTGCTTGTGTGCTTGGATAAGTCTGAGTACTGTTATAATTTGATGGCACCCAGTGTGCATTTATCCATTATTCATTGCATGCCGAAGGGGCAACTTTGGGCCAAGGCTTTGGCAGTAGCACGACTGAACCTCTTCATTTATACGCAGTCTAGTGGATGTTTGTGTACATGTCTGGAGGTGTGTGTACATACGTGCAACCATTTGTGTTTTCACAGAAAGAAATCTCATTTTATGATACCGTCAATACCAATCTGGTCACAGTGACACTGGCAGAAAATCACAGAGTGCGAGTGTCGCTGGGAAAATGTGTGTGTGTTGTATGACTGGGGGCAAAATCTAGATTTGTTTTCAGTCAGTGAAGACGGGGCTTCAACAAGCCCTGACTGGCTCGTTCGTTCGCAGGACCCGAACAACAGCACCGCGAAAAACAACAGCACGATAAGCACAGAATATATTTAATCTATTTTATTCCGACACTGGGATACAGATGTCATCTGAGAAACAACCACTCCTCCGTATTTGTATAATATTAACCCAGCGTGAGGCAACGCTGCTGCGAAACCACACAGATCTGACCTGACTTTAAAAAGATGGCGCACGTGATAATAAACTGCACAACATTTCCTTCTTTATAAGAAAAACTAATCAGGTGATCGTTCAAATCAATAGTTTATTTTGCATACATCAAAAACAACGAGTTGCAGAATGGACATTGTCACTGTTTTCCTGTTCAACATCTTTCTATGATACATTATGCATACACAGGCTCGCAGCTAAAGGTTGTGATGTGAATATAACTGAGCTGTATTGTGTGTAAGCCCGAGGGAAATAAGGGTACAACTTAAATCTTAACGATGTTGTTTCTATTCCTCTGCAGGAGACGCTAATGCTTTTGACTATGGATTACCTGTTCTCACGGGACAGCGGGAGGTCCGGGAGTCCTTTGCTGCAAAGCATGATATTATTTAAAAGATAACCTATTGCCGCATGCACTCGCGGTGTTTTGTCCTCCGACTGGAATCAAGGACACTCGCGGAAAGGAGGATGTGTTCGAGATGTTACATTCGGCTTTTCATCAGTTGAGTTTAAACAAAGTCCTCCGAGGCAAATCTCGCCACTTGGCAGCAATCTTGTTAACGCCTCTGGGCAGTTACTTCAGGCTGACAGGACCAGGCTCATATCTAAATGAATTGGGAGGGAGCCATAACTGCACTTTTAATGCTCACCGGGACATAAAAGATGCATGTATAGAAACGGTTCAGTGAAACTGAATTAAAGAAAGCTTGAAGGTTTGTACACTTTGCCCTGAAATAAGATTTGGATTGATGGGATTTGGTGTTTTTTTTGACAGTAGGTTCTGATTTTGCCTGTCTTCTTTTTTATTTCTTGTCGTGGTGCAACTTCATCAACTTATTTTCTTATTCTGAAACGTTCTGCCAGTCAGTTGTTACTGTTGTGAACGTGAACTGTGCTTGTGTCCAGGCAACCACTCACCTGGCCAGATGTGTTTCCTCGGTCGTCACGTGATCGGCTGCCGGGGGACATGATGTGACGTGTGTCAAACAACTAACATGTTTTCATTACATATTTGAATAATAAAGATAAGGAAGTGTTTTTCCTGTTGTGTAATATTGCTGAAATACATTTATTTCATTAAGAAGATATTTCTATGCTTGTACATTTCTATTTGATCTTAGACATTCCTTTATCATCATTGGTGATGAATGATGTGATTCCATAGTGAATTCAGATGCTTCACTCCTACAAAAGGTGGCTGAGGGCAAGAATGAGGAAAAAGGCTTGAAGTACCTTCAGTTTCATGACAATTTATTAACATTCAGGACCATAAATGTGTGCACTTTGCTGTGTCTAAAGGTCAGTTTACACCAAAGACTCATGCAGGACCAAACCGTTGCAGGGAAAGTTAAGCCGGCCTGTCTCATCTCGACGGGGCTTGTCAAGTCGCCAGTGGCGACTTTTATCAGGTCATAGCGACATCAAAATATAACAGACTTATGGCTTTCCTGGAGGAACAGCTGTGGCACAATAACATTTAAATGAACTCAAAGAAAATCCATAAACACAATGCCCTTTGTCACATTAAACAATGGCAGCTAGCAGTTCTGTCGGGAATAAAGGGGGCTGTTGCTAGGTAGAAAATACGTTGATTCCTCTTGTTGCAGTGTTGTCATTGGTCAAGTGAGTCTTTAGTCCAAACCATCCGTAATGTACTGATTTCTGATTCAGGACCATTGACTGTTGATTTCAGCTCTTAGCTTGTACCCATAGAAGACATACAAACAGAGATTCTAGTAATACACGTACATACATCACATTTTATATGCCGACGAAAGCAAAACAAACAAACATACTTTACATGGATGCATCCGCTCACAGAACCGTGCACACATTTTGACCATGTCAGCAGAATCTGGCGGGACAGACAGCAGACATATGGCAGTAGCAGACTGTGAACACCATCTGACAGTGACACACTCAAACACAACACCCACCAGCATGTGCGCGTGCAGAGGGCCATTCAGACACATCTGTCTCTACTTAAGTGAGAAGTAGCCGTAATATATATGAAAAACGGCAGTCGCATCTTCATCGGCTGAGGGTGTTTGCACGCGCGTGGCTCGTGTAAAATACATGCGCGGTAAATCACATTAAGTAGTGCAGTAAATGGGTCGTTAAGTGATTTTGTACACATCTCAGTTGGAGTTTAAGACCTGTGAGTGGGGGGGCCAAAGGGCGGGCTTACTTTAAAGTCACTTAATTTAAAATGCACTGTAATTGAACAATTTATCAATTCCATTAAAACTGTCCGTCATTCGTTATCAGGGAAACCTTTGGTGGGAAAACTATTTTTAGAATTAATTTGAAGCCCTCTATTAGCCATTAGGAATTCAATATGTTTTTCATTAAGATGTGTTATTATTCATTCATACTTGTATTAAAAAGGGCGTTTCAACAATGTACCCTGCTGATGGTTATCATATGGGCTTCAGTTTCATCTGTTTACATACCGCGGGGGGTTTCGGTTGTGTGTGTGTGTGTGTGTGTGTGTATGTGTGTGTGTGTGTTATGGATCTTACAAGGAATTCATCTGGTGGTGATGTATCAGTGCCGTTGACCCCTGTGTTCCCCATCTGGTCGGTACACACACTCAGCCAGCAGTGACAGCTGTTCAATCAGGGGACCATTACGCACACAGACACTCAAACATTCCCTCACATGCACACCAACAAACCAATATGCATATCCAAACTTACACACACACACACACACACAGTATAAATGAAAACACTGTGTCGAAAATTGTGGAAACGGTCCACTGTCACAAGCTTATTTAAATAATATTCCAATGTTAGTTGCATATTTATTTCACAGGACAAGGGGGGGAGAAAAAAAAAAGTGCTTGATAAATGCTCCAGCCCGGTCACACTACACAACTCGGGCAAAGCATTAGCCTCATCACACTTGTGTTTTTATCTATTATTGAGGAGAGAATGTGCGTGAGAGTTCGGCGGGGCATTAAGGTGGGCTGCTGAAAAAACAGATAAAAGGTAAATATCATAGCTGCGCTCATTTTCAGTGGAAACGCTAAATCTGTGTGTCATGCCGTGCATTGAATTGTTGAACGGCTTTGTGATGACGTGGAGAGCCCCCCCCTATGGGGCGAACAGCGCTCCACCAAGAGACATAAACAGATTGGAATCAACAGGATTCATTTGATTAGCAAACAAGCCAAATCAAGGCTAAACAAAGTGTAGAATAAAATCTTAAACAGACATCAGCAGTCCAAACGTCTGACGCCTCGGTGTGCAACAGGAACCCTGCAGCTCTTCATGGCTGATTATCACCCGGTCAGATGTTCCTCTTCTGGCTAATTAGGAGCAGCAGCACCTGGCCTGATCTGCATGGAGAGAAAACATCACAGGAGCACATGCAGCCGAAACAGTTAGGGATAACTATTATTATATAAAATGATGGCGGATTTCTAAGCCAAAAGAAATTAAACACACAAGAAACACGACATAAATACACACAGGTACATTTAATATTAACTCGAGCTGAACATCTAAAACTGTGCATCATGCATTGAAAGAGGTAAGGAACAAGGATAGAACACGTATCTAATTGAGGAGCTAAATGATGCAAATTCTATGGGTCCTGGACAAGCCAGCAGTTTAGATTACAGTAATCTGACCTCAGACTGAGTGATGTGAGTAATCAGCCATCGGCTAAATGACTCCCTTTCAACCATTTCACTCTTAATCATATTAAAGTGAACCAGCCAGTTGAAACATGAGGTGGCGGTTTAACACTAAATGCCTCTTTCAATCCGTCTCAGGAGACCAGATTATCATAGGTGTCTCTTTCAGATCAGCGGCCTGGAGATAGAGCACCTAGAGAATTTACTGAGTGTTGATTTGATGCCTCCTGCCAAGAGCCAGGTATGAGCACATGCCAAGGAGAGGAACCACTTTACAGCACATCAGTGATGCACACACACACACACACACACACACACACACACACACACACACACACACACACACACACACACACACACACACACACACACACACACACACACACACACACACACACACACACACATGCGCACGCATACACACACACACACGCGTGTATGCGGTAAAGCAGGAGAATCACAGGCAGGAGACATTTTATTTTAAGTGAGAGACAATGAATTGTTCATTTAATTCCAAAACACAGAATGTTTGTGTTTGTCATAGAATAGATTTCTTTATATCGTCATCTGCAGTCTGACTTTGCCTTGAATGCTCGGTGGACTCAAGTATGTCGGCAGCTGTATGTAAACATGTGTTTGGCAACCAAACATTAACATCTAATACATACTAAATACAAAATATTGAGGTCCGTACATTGGGTGCCTTGTTTACCTTCAATAATTGCATCATCAACATTAGCGCAAATTGAAATTAGATTTATTGGGACACACACGTGGTTGTTGAGGAAAGGTTAAATAAAGTTTCCTTCTTCTTACATACCTACCTACCTGCCTGCCTACCTGCCTACCTCCCTACCTACCTACCTACCTACCTACCTACCTACCTACCTACCTACCATCCTACCTACCTACCTACCTACCATCCTACCTACCCACCTACCTACCTACCTACCTACCTACCTACCTACCTACCTACCTACCTACCTACCATCCTA
>CAAKHC010016641.1:21384-31982 GCA_901007825.1 Macroramphosus scolopax | reverse complement strand
ACGATGTGTGTGTGTGGGTGAAGAGTTGTGTTTCCTCCACGCTCATGACCTCATTGAAGACCGGTAGGACACACACACACACACACACACACACACACACACACACACACACAGCAAATTGCTTCTTTGTTCGTCTACAATCTTAAATGTCCCTAACTTGTAAATAACGCATTGAGGCTTGTTTAGGACTCAGATTTTAAGTCTTAACTGAGGACTTCTCTCCAAACGTTAGTGGAGAGACTTGAGATTTAATTGGGACTTGCAATGACTCGTGTTTCCAACACGCCTGCAGCAGTCGACCCGTCGGATCCCTCTTGTGGCGGGTAGGAGACGTTGCATCCAACATCCACAATACACTGTGAGTAGAGAACGGCTGCCGAAGGCTGAGTAACAGTCATTAACGATATCTGACAGGGTTTGTGATCAATGACTTACACCCCTCCACAGGTTATCCAGTTTTAGGGAATTTGGTTAGATAAGTTGCTACTGCATAATCTCCCTGGATACTACTGACACTATATAACTGATGTAACTGTTGAATGAATGCACAGATCACAAATTCTTGCACAGATGTGAAAAACGAGGTTTATTTCCAAACAATAGAAAGAAATTAATGGATAGTAACGTTGGCAAAGGTGTACAGTTGTTTATGTGATGCGACAGAGAACACAAAGAGTAACGTTTAAAAATATAAATGAATGTCATTCATCTGAAAGGTTCATCCAGCGAACAACAGTAACAGTTTCTGTCATTTTACATCGATGTATTTTGAATTAACAGAAAAAAAATAAAACATCAAGCTGCTTTTAGTAACGACACAAAGGACTGAAGAGACTTTAGAAGTCAGTGATGCTGTACAAGAAATGTTTAATAAGAGTCTAATTGAATGAAAATCTATTTAAATGAGGTGCTCTATGTGTTTCTATATGACAAATAAGGATGTGAGAAAATGTCTGTGTTTCAGTGAGACACCTCAATAATTAATCAATAAATTGTATGCAGATATTATCAGTGTCCTGTAAATTATGTCCAAATATGGATGTGAAATTTACAATAAACAAACTCTCACAGATAAATAAAAAACAAAACTACACCATGATAATAGAGAAAAATCAAACAAGAATGCCCAAAATTGGAATAGAAAGTCTATAAAAGCAGACAAGGGCAAGTTTAAAGTGACTGTGTGCCACCCTGGAATCAGATGGACCAGAACCAGCAAGGTGGGCGGCAGGAAGTCAACGTGGTACCAAGTGAATAAAGATCCACATCGTTCAAACACTGAGTGGTCGGAACACTTACAGACAGTTTGGGAACTCAAGATGAAGCAGAAACAAAGTTCACCTCTGGAGGAAGTGTCACGCGTTAGCGGTGTCACGGCTGGGGGAGGCCGAGCAGCGGTGTGGGAGCAGGTCGGAGGCGTCCATCAACTGATATGGATTGAATTGAAATCCAACAGATGCACATGAACGGAGATCTAGAAACACACTGACGGATCACAGTCAGGACATGAAACGAAAGAATCTGACGAAGACGAAGGCAGGGAGCAGATTACTGACGGGACACAGGTGACACCAACGACAGGGGAACCAAACAGGAAGTAAAACACGCAACAATGACCGAAGGAGGTACCTACAAAATAAAACAGGAAACCAGTAACTAAACACAGAACACCGGATATCGACATAACACCAGAACTTAACTCACAGATCAACCACATCTTGAAAACCCCAGAGTCCAAACTATAAACCTAAATAAGGTCGAGTGGCTTCAGCTCTTCAAGGGGAAAGGTCAGCGTTGGTGTTGGACGATCCACAGTTTGGATTTACAGCAGAAAGCCAACCGGTCTACGTCTACACAAATACATCGTCAGTTCTTGGAGCTCTGTCCGGGCATCGTTCTAGAGCCACTCAGAGATGATCTCCGTCCATACTAACATGCCTGAAGTACGACATGAGGGCAGAATTTAACTGCACGACAGCTGCTAGTATGAACAATAAAGCCAGCAATGCCTGTAGTTCATGATCCAAAGACCAGTTCAACATGCAGACATCGGTGGTGTCTGCCAAAGATGGCCGACACTTGTTACTCCATTCTCTGTCTAGTCCGAAAACACTACAACATTCCCTCCACAAGTCCTGAATGAAAAGATATTTGTGTACATTCTCGACCTTTGCACTGTTTCCCTGTGTTTGGGTCGAACTGACTCACAGGGTCCTAAATTACCGGCCCAGGATGGAGAACGAACGCTGCAGCTGGCAGCCGGGGTAATCGTCCGTGATAAATCGCTGAAATAAAAGCGCTCGTCTCTGCCAAAGACATGCTCGGATTATTATTACCAGTGTCGGACAGCGTCATGAAAATACCCCGCAAAGGAGTACTTCCACTGGACAGACTGTATCATGGACAAGTACAAGTACTTGCAGTTGTTGCTGGTTATACAGTTATTTCTAAATATTGGACTGATTTCAATTTGGAATCACAAACACAGGGAACTGGGCCCATAAATAATACTGGGAATTATCCTTTAAAAGCAGTGAGCATTATGCAAATCAGGACAGGTTTGTGATTCAGGAAGGTTTCGTAGGAGGAACATTGGAGGAACATTGGAGGAACATTGGAGGAACACTGGAGGAACATTGGAGGAACATTGGAGGAACATTGGAGGAACATTATGACTAGTAGAACTTTACATCAGTGTATTCGTTGTACGCTCAGGCTCAGCGTCGGGTTTAAAGTGTGTCAAACCTCAACACAACCCGTTGGTTCTTTGCTCAGGGGGGTTCCATCTCCCCAAGTTAGCAGTCGGCTTCAGCGTCAGCGTTTGTGCTCAGTGTGTTTTGGTGCATGCGCTCCAGTATTCGATGTATGCTGCTGAAGCTGGGCCGGTCTGACGGGTGTGTGCTCCAACAGAGCCTCATCAGGTTGTACAGCTCCAGAGGACAGTTGTCAGGGCAGGAGAGGATGTGACCGTCCCTCACGTAGTAAATGACCTCCTCGTGACCCATGCCGTAGTACGGCTGCATGCCTTGGGAGAAAATCTCCCACAACACGACGCCATAGGCCCACACATCGGATTCCGTGGTGTAGCGGTTGTAGAAGATAGACTCTGGTGGCATCCAGCGAATCGGGATCGCATCGTTCTCATTGGCTTTGTAGTAATCGGCTGAGTAGATGTTTCTGGAGAGGCCGAAGTCTGCGATCTTCACCACCATCTCCTCCCCGACGAGGCAGTTCCGGGTTGCCAGGTCTCGATGGACGAACTTACGCTCCGACAGGTAGGCCATCCCTGCAGCGATCTGCTTGGAAATAGACAACTGCTCCGTGCAGGAGAGAAGACCCGCCTCCAGCTCGGAGGAGAAGCTGCGGCCGGATAGGCTGGCGCGGCTGAGGGTGCGCACCGATTGGCTCGGAGACCTGCGGCGCAGGAACTCATTGAGGTCACCGTGGGCCATGTACTCAAACATCAGGCACATGGGTTTCCCCACTGCACACACACCTGGGGAGAGAACACACACACGGCTGGAGTTCAGTCCTGACCTGCGCTGCTGATTATTTAAGTGGGCTCGCGACTTGTGTGCGTTCCCACCACGACTCACCCACATAAACACCGTGGGCGACATTGTTAATTACACCGGCCCAAGTGTGTTTCTTCTTCTGCTTCTAGAACATACTGACTTCATTCACCGGTAAAACGTAGACAAATATCCAGCCCAGACATAAACACAGACAAAACCATCGATGGTGTTTGCATGCTCAGGAATAAACCCACTCATACTGGAGGTACAGTCCGACATCAGCAGCCATGTGATCTGACTGTAGTATATTTCTAAATCAATCTTGTGTTCCTCTGAGTCAGCCGGTGCCGGGGGGGGAAACACACACAGTTAAAGGGAACTACCAAAATTGGAAGTGGGATTAACGTGGCTGCACATTTGTGAGTGGAGCTATCTGGAAGTCCAGCATGCTGTGTGTATGTATGAGGATAAATGTGTGTGTGGGATTATTTAATTTACCTTTACAGTTACTCTGAATGTGACAGCCAGTTGAAGAACACGTCTGGCATTCAGACCTTTAAACTCCATTCTGCCTTATTTTACTACGTATTTACTTCCCTCCTTTACAAAGGAGCAACTGTCTGCTTGTTTATTTACACATTCCTGTAAATGCTTTTTCGGCAATGTGCACTGGTTGGAGGCATCAGAGGACACACTGTTAGCACCGGAGGCTCCGCAGCTACCAACACGTTGGGAAACATTCAAACATACGAAGATTAAAAACAAGGGGAGAACTTCTATATCTATAAATCTGATATCAGGGAAGACAAACACATGTTTCTCTTCATCTTAAAGTTCACCTTCCTGCCCTCACGTAACAAATACATGTCGCCATCAACCCGTCTGCAGTGAACATGATAGATTGTCGGGGTGGACAGAGATCTTCAGTCCCAATAAAACTATGTAAGAAGTTCCTTAGTGTCGAACCGCAGAGGTCAAACAAGTATCAGCCGGTATGAAGCTGCACATTCACACACTTGGATGTTTTTTTTCTTCTGACTTCCATAAATAACAGCGATGTCCAGCTCAGCACAAAGTTTGGAACAACAACATGCCAACATGGTACTTTTGGCGAGAAGCGAAAGCGTGGAGGTCGTTCACAGTCAGTTCATGTCCGGGGTCACAGAGCTTCCCAAAGAACGAGCTTTGATTACCGCTCTCGAGGGGATGTGTGTGTGTGTGTGTGTGTGTGCGTGTGCATGCATGCGTGTGTGTTTGGACTGTAATTCAACAGTAGCAGCCTTGACTGAAGGTCATTAGCAGGATAAAAATGTTTCCGACGGCTTCACAAACTGACGACTCCATCTTCTACAAGCAGCTGCAACAAAATACTGAGCTCATGCAAACATAATAAAAACTCTTAACACATGCATGTTATGTATGATGCATGTATTTTGACACATGTTTTGCATGTTTAGTACAGAGGGTGATTGGAGGTCAGAGCACATTAGTGTTAGTGTGATACACAAACTGTTCAGAGTTTCACTTTCTCCATCCTGAATGTCGATTCCGGTGTCATTCACCAGGACTGGAGACGTATAACGGACAAAAGGAAGCAAGCGTCTTCCAGCGCAGCCACTGACCAACGGCCGTGTTGACTCACAGACAAATCGAGTATCTTGTATCTCTAAAGGTCGTCCTGGAAGTGTATTTGTTTTAGATTAGATTCTCTGTATGAGTGGAGAATATTTTGGATAGAGGACGTTTGTTTTACTCGGGGCAACAAAGGCACATTAGTTGTCTGGCAGCACTTGTTGACCACAAACAGTCCAATCTGTGTCTCTAATGCTTTATAGTCCAGGCAGTGGAACAGGTCAGTGACCTCATTCAAGGAAACTACAGGACCTTAGAGGATTTAAATGTATTGAACTAACTTTTAAGATAGATTATTTGTGTCCTTGCTGAGGTTATTTACATGCTTATTAATGCTGAATCCAGAAAATGTTGAGATACATGGTTTAAGCCTGCACACACACTCACACACACACAAACATACTGACCTAGGAGTCGCACGATGTTTGGATGGTCAAACTCCGCCATGAGCGCTGCCTCTCTCTGGAAGTCATTCTGCATGTCGGCTGAGGCTTCTTCCTTCAGCATCTTCACTGCCACCATTGTGAAGGACTCCATTGGCAGCAGGCCTGGAGCTCTGCAACAAGCACACGTTCACAAACACGTTCACAATGCTCGAATGTAGAGGAGAGCTTGAAGATCGCCAAGATGTTGCTTCATCACCAATCGCATGCATGTGCATGGAATTCTTCAACATATGTTCCTGCAGACAATAAGGAATTCATTAAACAGTTCCAGTAATGAATTCGATGTGCTCGGAGTGTCTTTAAAGTCAAAGAAACAGAAGCTTCATTAATGCATCGCTACTGTACAACTGTACCGATACTGTACATACACGTCCAGCGTGAGCGGCAGAACAAAGTCAACATGTTATTCCCGGGTGTGGATTCATAGTTTGCACATAATGACCCCAACACACACACACACACACACACACACACACACACACATATGGAAACACTCGCTCAATTACTGTAACACAAATACACATTGGGAAACGACAGATTGAAGCCCATCTGTCAGGGAAAAGATATCTACGTCTGGTCTATTTACATCTCGGTGTATTGTGTGTGTCGATGAGTGTGTCTGTGTACGTGTGTGTACGTGTGGCGTATACACAACTGCAAATAGCGTTTTTCATCGGTGCTCTCGAGGGCATATTTGAAGGCGTTTCTGCACACACATGCATGGCTTTGTGTTTGTGTGGTCAGGCTCGTCTCTGTCCTCAAAAAAAGTATGAAAGAGACGATACTTCGTTTTTTTTTAAGTTTAGTTTTGAATTTCCCTTCAGATACGATGAGGTTACACATATCACCTGAGCAATTATTTTGTCAATGCCTCTGTGTTTGTTGTCGTATTATGGGGTGTGGATATGACAGAGAGAGACTGCATGTGTGTTATGTTCCCAGCGGGTGTTCATGGCCTGCAACATTCCACTTGTCAGTTGAGGGATTACCAGCTGGCCTGAAGGACAACTCATTGATCTCAGTGGCTCCAAGCTGCAGGCGCTACTGTGAACAAACAGACTTCTAGTGAGCAGATTGTGCTTAGAGGATAAACTCTAGAATAACAGACAAGTGGAGCTTCTTCTCTGTTAATATCCTTAAATAAGCATCTCGGTTGGAACGTCAGGTAAAACACAAACACCGTTTACAGAATTGTTTTGTGACTCGATGTCAGTAGCTGTGTCCTGCCGTGAGGAGGGTCCGTGGGGGGGGGTCCGTGAGGAGGGTCCGTGGGGGGGGTCCGTGAGGAGGGTCCGTGGGGGGGGTCCGTGACCCCGGCAGCAGCCCTCCTTGTGACTCTGTGAATGACGCAGCAGCTCTCAGAATGAGCTGTGACCTTGTTTAGACACTTCATAGCTCCGTCTCATGTCTCACCCTCATTCTCCATCTGTCCAACAGGATCCACATCATGTTCCCCCCCGGCAGTTAATATCATGAGGACATCGTCATAGCTATTAAAGTCTGTATGATATTGCAAGAAGATATACAGGGATAATCTAAAGTAGAGTTTAGGCCAGGCTTGGATGGTGAACCCTGGCCTACTTCTTCTATTTGCCTAGACTCCGTCGACTCATCTTACCTAGCTTGGAACACCCGTCCGAAGGCTCCCTCCCCAATATCTCTAACATATTGGATATTGTTTCGTGGGTACTCGAGGGCCAGCAGCTTGGAGTTCAGCAGCAAGGGAACCCGCTGGTACATGGGGTTGGGGTGCAGTCGGTCCAGCAGGAGCTCTGATGGAAGCGTGGTCAGTGTCGGGGTCTCCATCACTCTACGGGACAGGAAGAGGGGATGAGGAACAGACAAACAGAGGGATGAAGAGCTCAGCGACTCATTCGTCTGTTACCTCTTCCGGTGCCGCCACTGTTTCCTCCGTTTGCGGCAGGCGAGGATGATGATGGTGAGGAAGACTGCAGCGGCAAGAGCAGTCAGGACGATAACAATGACGGACATGGAGTAAGCTGGAGACGATGCTGTGGTGGCGGGAAGGAGATGAGGAGTCTGACGAAGGCCTGGTGACTCCGGTTTCACAGCTGACACGAGGCCTACACGGAGAAGGTTGGAATCAAGATCATAATGTGACCTTGACCTTTGACCCTCGAGTGGGATACATCGAGTTCACAAGAACGATATGGACATACAACCTAACACGAGAAGAGAATCAGGCAGTACCTGCTCCCGTATCCCCGCAGCGCGTGACGGTGCAGTACTCCCAGCGTATGTTGGGATTTGAGGTGAAACACCAGGGCTTGTCGCTGATTCCTCCCGGGTTCCTGCAGTGGTTGTCTGAGTTCTTCAACTCTGGAATAACATCAACAGAGAGGCGGTGCTGGTGGGGAACCTACAAGACAAGACATACACAGATTATCTAGTTGTTGAAACCACAAACTTCATCAGCTGTAGTGTGAGTTGATGGTCTCAGTCACGTTTCCTCGTGATACTTTAGAGACGTTTTAAGTTGCTGAATTGACAGTTTGCAACCTGCCAATCGCCCTCCTCCCCCCCCCCCCCCCCCCCCCCCCTGTTGTGGTGTGACATCCGCGGCATTGCGATGAGATCTTTGAGCCAGATGAATTATCTCTGAAGTATTATCGAAAAACATGAAAAACTTGGCAAAAAATAAAAAGCGTTTCATTCATATTTTGTTCCGTTTCTCTGCACTCAGAATGTTCGATGGTTCTACAGATAAAATGTCACATGCAGAAGAATAAACATCTGGTATCCTTCAGTAAAGGTTACGAAAGAAATTAAGAATGTAATAAATATAACTGTATTCATCGGAGGGAAGATAAGTGTTGTATTAATTCCGATGTTCTGTTCTGTTTCTGACCCGGTGATCTGCAGGAAGATCAGAAGGAGACTGACTGGTCTTAATGGATCAATAAAGTCTAATCAAAAACGGCATGTCAATAGTTTTTCCTGGCGTGTTTCAAGTGCTGTCGCAAGCAGATTTGGAGAGAAAAAAATCTTAGTTCTCCATCACATCACAGATAAAATGAAGACGGCCGTGTGCAAAAGACAAATTTTCGTGACACTGTTTTGGGGTTTACGGCGAGGTTAGATTTTAATAACGACACATGCGGTAAGATGTTTCTACAGTCCAGAGTGCCAACTGAAATACTGAACATCTGGTGACTTTATGTGTCATGAGCATCGGTTCAACTTGTCTCAAGAGACGTGAAGTTATGAGCTGAAAAGGTTCAAGTGCCGTTACAGCGAGTAATCACAGGGTTGGTTTCCCAGTGATGTCAATAAACAAGCCCTCATACCTACATGATCCAACACACCTCTGCAAGATGACATCATCCCCCACTGGTTGAATTACTTTATGTGTGAGACGCCTGACGGTTCCATGACAGACATGTGACAGGACTCGGTCGTAGATACTAGAAGACGTTTCACTCTTCATCCTCGGGGCTTAGTGCTAATTAATTCCCCTGGACTTAACAACATATTATTTTTCCACTACTACCTGTGCTGTGACATTTTGGCCGAGTTTACACCTAAAGGTCAGTCTGATCAATGTGAAGAAGATACAACGTTTAAATTCTCCAGGTTGTCCGGTTCTGCATTCTCAAAGGTGACAGGGAATGTATATGGTGCATCCTGGACCAGTGTCAGGTTCTGGTGGGTTGTGTATGTTCATGCTGGTTACGATCCGGAGAGCACATCAGCAGACGTCTGTCAAGGCACAGATTAATAAATAATCTAATGATACAGACATTCACAGGTTTCTTTCAACCAGAGTAAACAAGGCTCAGTCAAAGTCGGGGGAAAGACGGTGCTGGTATGTTGACGTGTTGAGTACTGCACTACTTGTAACAAGCTTGTTGTCTCTCCACCCAAACAACACAGCTGTGTTCAAATGCAGTTGCTACATCAGAAGGGCAAAGATCAACTCGATCAACTTAGCTCCCCCATCTTTGGTCTTTTTTGCCACTGCAATGCAGTAGTACTGAAAATTCCGACGTGGTTTCTGGTATTTTAAAGCATCACTCAGGTCTCTAGTCCAAGTGACACAGCGATGAAGAAAGATACCGTTCTCCATATTACAAGTCAGACGCTGCTGTTTTGAGGTCAATTAGCCATATTTGTTGTTTCACTTCATTTCATGTATTTACATCACTGATCAGGTGTAATATTAAACAAATGACGAATAAAATAGAAATGAATGCTACTATGAATAAGATTTAGAGGTCTGTAGATAAACATCTAACAACCTTTTTGACTACTAACCGGTGGTCACGGTGGAGACGTCCAAGGACAAACAGCAGCTGACTGACTCATAACACATCAGGATGGGTTTTATGAGTTATGGGTCCATGAAACCGGCGCAGCTCAATCAAAGCTTGGCTGCAGTCGGCGGTTCTCTGTGAGTCAACAGGACATCAGACATCATTACAAAGTAAAGTTTGTGCTGATTTCCTCCGGGACCCATAAACGCAATATTTTTCTTCAACTATAAAAGCATTCCCTTAAAAACATTTGTGCTATGATGCATCGGAGATGAATGATGGCTTTGGACCGAGTCATTACTCACTGATCCTGTGCTGCAGATTCAATGAATGTGACACTGACACTGGAAAATATTCAGAACAGCTGTTCCTCCTGTGATTATAATGAACAGTTCGACAGTTGATCTGACTCATCCCTCATCAGTATGATAGAAAGTGTCATGGACGGGGGTTAATACAGATTAGGAATGTTTTCTACATTACAGTGTATATGACATAAAATGTTTATATTTTTCAGCATTAAATGAAAATGAATTAAACACAATATCAAAGCAACATTGTACTAAGAAAGAATGATTAAAAGAGGAAGTGAATGTGCTGATATTTGAGAATTGCATTAGAAAGTAACTTGGAAATTAATACATGTGTGCATGTGTGTGTGTGTGTGCTGCTGTTGTTGTTGTTCTTGCAGTAAATGCGGGAGAGACGGGGCCAGGAGGAATGAGTGAGAG
>CAAKHC010016641.1:3489-15135 GCA_901007825.1 Macroramphosus scolopax | reverse complement strand
ATATTAGTACGTCATCGGACTGGCAGGAGATCTAATCCTCAAGTCATCACTTACAGGAAACCATTGAACTGCTTAACACCTTAAGTCCCCCGGCTTTCCTTCAACAACAGCATCCCTCCACTCCAAGTACAAAACAACACAATTAACACTGATAATTCACTGTATTATTGGCTAAATGGGAAGTAATCTCTTTAATCCTTCGTCACCGTAATGAGGATTCCTTCTCTGTTTATATCTCACTGACAATCTTCGTTAGCTGTTGTTGGTCAGTATGTGTGTGTGTGTGTGTGTGTGTGTGAGCCCCCGTTTCCTGTTTGTGTGTTTTGTGTGTGGATTTATCCTTTGAGGTCGTCGTGTTCTGGTCTCCCTTCATGCCAAATGTTGCTCAGGCAAACGACTGCCGTGAAGGAGGAACAATCTTTGTTGATTATTACGCAATAGAGGGCGCAGATTGATTAACTGTCCCCCCAACGAAAGGACGAGTCCAATCATTCTAGCCAAAAGAACAGAAACAACAGGATATGATTAGTTCTCCTCATCCCGACACGCCGCTGAGATGCGCCAGGGTAGTGTAGATGCGATGATCCTTTCGCATTTCGTTGTTATTGTAGCAATGACAATGGAGGTCTAAATAACATAATAATATAATAAAACCTATTTATTTGGGAGACAATAGCCATCAGACATCAGAAAACATTAATCGGTGTCATTCCGGGACGCACGGACCGACTAAGTATTTAGATAGTTTGGAGATCTTGTTGGATGGACGGACGGCATGTGGAGCTGAAGATATTTCAACGGACAGTTACGGGCTTTGCTGAACATCTAGTCTCTTATTGTCACGGCTTTCCCAATTTGCGATCCTATGCAGCTGACAATGTGTCACTATGTCGGCTATGTGATACAACTTCTCTGATGTTGGCTGCGTTGGATGACATTAGAGCCAAACTTAAACACTGTGGAGGAGACAGGAATATTCCTGCTTAGATCACAGCCATTAATAAGAGGATGGACGGAGGGAGGGATGGATGATGGGGAGGACTGGACCAGCCATCATAAACAATCGGAATTGCCCTGCATGTGATAACGCCAATGTTGTTGCAGAGGCATTTAAAATCTAGAGGAGCATGATCACTCACAGTATTCCCATTTTCCAACCAGGTGATTGTGGGGATCGGATTTCCTGTGGCGTTACACTCCAAAGAAATCTGGCTGCCATAGGCAACTCTCTTCTCCTTGGGGACCCGAAGGATTCGTGCTGGAGCTGGGAGAGTAAAAAACAACAACATAAGGCACATGAGATACAAACATAAACACACATCCATGTGGTGGTTGTACTCTACAATGCTGCTGCATAAATAAACAGCCACACAAGTGCGCTGCTCAAGTAGGAAGGATTGATGTGAAGTCACTAAACAAACGCCCCAATAAGTATGATAAAGGTGTCATTTGTTCTGCCCCAACAGCTGCAATAATATGTGAGTCAAGCCCAGTTTGTACACAGGAGGTCTAATCCTGTTATAGATAGTGAAACAAGTTGAAATACATACCCTGTACCTCTATGGTGACGGGCTTTGAAAAGGCCAAACCAAAGCTATTCCTGGCCACACAGCGATACTGCCCTGCATCCTCCTTCTGTATGTTATGAATCTTCAATGCACCATAGTCGAGGATGGTAACGTGGTCACTGACCTGGGAGGAAAGATACGATTTGTTCAAATGATTTCCCTTTTCTCTTTGATATTATCAGTGTTTTAATCTGACACTCAAAACATGACAACAAGCAGGGATTTTGATGCTGATATAACGCAGTAAGTACACCTTACCTGAATTAGCTCATCATCTTTCAGCCAGGTGACATCTGGTTTGGGGTTGCCAAGGGTAACACACGGCAGAACTGCTTTGGACTCCACCAGAAGGGTTACATTAGTTGGGTGGCGTTTGATCTGCGGTTCTGATGTGGGACACAGACAAGATGAGACCCTGGTGTGACCATTTGTCTCAATGCTGCTGACAATAAACACATTCTGTTCCAAAGCCTTCATTTAAGATCCTGATTGGTCTGGACTCTCTGAAGACCTCCACAGCCGGATAAAAAGCAGACGTACTCATCTTCAGCTGCAGCGCTCCGCAGCTCTTGGCTGGCTCTCCAACACCGTTGCTGGCGAGGCAGCAGTACTCTCCATTGTCTGTCTCTCTTACATGAGGGATGATCAGCATCTGTCCCTGCTCCTTGGTAGTGTACCGGGGGTCATAGTACCTAATAGGGCAAAAAGGACGATCTTAGAGTCTGATTACGAGCCAATATTTACACAACGTAACATGTCTTGGAGGCAAGGCTCTTGTTTTATGAAAATATGAAGCCCAAATAAAGATATATGAAGGTATGTTCCCTGATTACACTGCAGGACTAGACCCTGACAGAGATGGAGAATTGTAGCGAAAGAGGTTTTTCATGCAAACTTACATTATCGGGTGGTTATTCTTGGTCCATGTGACGTCTGCTTTGGGACGGGATTCCACCTCACAGATGAAGGTGGCATTGTGATCCATCAGTACGTCCACTGTTTCCAATAATGTTATGATACGAGGCGCTAGGCAATAAAACAAACAAAGAAAATGCATTGTTACTTATTTTTCATAATGTAAATGGGACACATGGAGCGAAATATAATAAGACTCAGCACATAACACACATAACAAATCAGAGTCGAGGACAGACTCCACCTCAAGCACCGATTATTGATTTCACCATCTAATTTCAACTTTTGTTAAAAAGAAAGTCGGAAAACTATTACAACCACCTGTTGTCTTACATGATAATAAAAAAGCAGGGGGCTCTGGAGAGGTTATCCATGTTGATTTCAACCATACAGCAGCTCTACAGAAAGCTTCAACCATGAAAGGGTCGGAAATAGAAGATGGATTTTTTTGCTCAGATAAAGGTAAAAGGGAAAGTAGCACATTATTAGTCATCTGTCGTCTATTTATTTTTTCTCTGGGGGGATATATTGAGGGAGACAAGATGAAAGGGGAAACAGATGGATAGTGCAAGGGTGAGTCAGCATCTATTTATATGTGGAGTGTGATCAGAAACATGAGGGCTGCATTAAACTTTGTATGAACTGAAGAGCGGAAGAGACGAGATAGAGTAAAGGACTGAATAAAAAAAAAGGATTAGGGTTTAAAGGAATTGTTTTTTCTCTTGGGAAACAAACATTTCACAATAATGAAGTGTGGAAAAACAACCCACATCCTCACCTTCACCCCCCAGGTCACTGCTGCTGAAGCAGGATTGTTGTAAATCAAACTGAAAGTCTGACAGGAGGTCAGATTGTCGTTAAAACAATAGGATACAATTTTAGCAGAGGTCGAAATAGGTGAAAATATCTTATGTCATGTAATGTATGCTGCCTAAAGAGAGCAACCCTGGTGAATATCACATATACACATGAATATTAGGGTTGTCATTGTTAGTATTTCAGCATGCAGACACTAGCCTTTAGCTCAGGGCTGGGCAATTCACCTCCCCAAGGGGGCCTGATGAGAAGCTGGGACTGTTGTTGAGGGCAGGACTAAAAGGCTGAACTCAAAAAAGGCTGAATATTAATTTTATCTCTTTTTAAAAAGCAGTAAATTGTATGGTTTTGATTAGCTGCTACTGGTAAGAGTCAACGTTACAATTAGGCTGTGAGGTGAGGTGCAGGCAGACTTAGAGCACCAACATCATTAATTAATCAAAATTCACAAAATGAATTCTAAATTTGAGCATGTTCTTGCAGAATTTAATTAAGCTTTAAACGTAAAAAAAAAAAAAAAGTGCTATTGCTATTTTTTTTGTAGTCTTCTTGTTCAATGAGAGAAATCCAGTCTGTGTTTGAGCAAGTGCAGTAAAGTCAGGTTGAATGTCTGAAGGACAGCAGACAGGTGATGGTCAGTGAGAGGACCTGGATCTGTTCACCTTCATCACTGAGGATGATTGTTAACATCCAAACAGGACAGCAGACAGGTGATGGTCAGAGAGAGAGGATCTGGATCTGCTCACCTTCATCACTGAGGATGATTCTTCACATATGCAGGTGATCCAAAGAGAACCAACATCTTCTGAGCCTCTGTGTCGATCTCTCTTTTTTTCAAGTGAGCTAACAGCTAACTAGCATCTCTCGTTAACGTCTGTACACCTAAACATTACAGTTGTATTATCTCAGACGAAGTGGAGATCAAGGGAAGTTGTCAGCCAGAACATTTATTACACTCTCTTAGAAACTTTAAGAAGCGATCATACAGCTCAGCAGCGACGCTATCGATCGGTCTGTAAGCTACATGTAGAGCCGGAAACACCGAGGGCCCGCCCACACCACACCGCCCCACCAATCAGCAACACGCACTGCATACGTTGCATTCGGGTGATTGACAGGCATGTGGGAGGTTTCTACGCTGAAGGCGCGAACGCTCGCAGGAAGTCCACACGGTAAATAACTTCACAATAAATAAAATGGGAAGTTGTATTGCGTGCATGATGTGCACTTATTTATCTTTGACTCCTAATTCACCATTAACCTCACCTCAGGGGCCGGATATGGCCCGCGGGCCGTAAATTGCCCAGGTCTGCTTTAGCTTTAAGGACTGCTGTGTATGTACAACTTCAGGTATTTGCTAGCATGACTGCTAAATGAAACACGGTCAGACATTCTGCCATTGATTCAGTTTTCCTGTTTTCAGAAATGGTACTCAAGTGGATACAAATACTGGATCCATACTGTATGTTGGGACAACCAATCTCTAATTTTCATCCCATTTTTCATTTTAAATCAGAAATTAAGTTTAAATTAAACATTGGATAGCCAACCATATTGTTGTTGTTGTTGTTGTCTAGGTGTTTTTCCTTCACATATGTTCGATATACATTATTTTTCTTGGTAGAATATCATGCATAACTGAAAAAATTCATTTTGTCATCCGTGAACATCATGACAAGAAACACGGCCTGTGGACTGCTGATATTTGTTTTTTTATGTTCACCTTGTGGACTGAGAACAAATGGAGAGGTGAGCATGAGGATGCCGACAGCGCAGGGAGAGCAGCAGACATGGAGGTGAGTAAGAAAAGCAGCAAATACTCATAAATAAAGTTATACTGCATGTATGGCTGCACTTTATTAATCCGTTATCTTTGCCATTACAGACAATATAAGGAAATAAAGGTCACACTAGAAGAAAAGTTCAACCCAACAAATCTTTTAAAATGGCAGGAAATGAGATGTCTAATTTAGATTTTGTTTTGTGGAATCTATCCCGTGAACCCACCCCCACTACACATAAACCCCAGCCCCACTTCCCGTTGACTCCATGGCTACGGCCATGTTTACAATTACTGATATATTACGCATTATGCAGGTCACCTGTCAAGTCTGACCCGACACTATGCCGACCCAGCCTCACTCACCAGTTACAATATCCTGGCAGAATTTGACAGCATCCACAGCACCTGTTCTTCCTGAGCCAATGCGCAGCGTGTACTGTATTGTGTATCTGTACTTATAAAACGTGTATTCTATGTCTATGGTCTAATCTGCATGCCTTTGCATGTGACTGTAAAATTGTGCCAGCATCGGATATGCTACCCGGCTCACATGTCTTGGAAGTCCTGAGGTCACAGCTGAGGTGCATTCAAAAGTCTTTAACAGCCCATGAGATCAGATTATGTTCCTCATTTCCTGACCTGCTTTCTTTACATCCTCGATACTTACGACATGACATGATACATAGATGAGGTGTTCATTACATCCCTCAAGGCTGATTAAAGTCTCTGACTTATATCATTTGAAACATACAGGTACAGATGTGAAAGTAATTTGGGGGAGTTACTACATGTTCATATTGAAATGTTACACGAGACAGAGCACAGAAGTTAAAAGGGGAAAAGCTGTTTCCTAATTCTCATCCTGCTACAACATGTTGTCTCTAGGATGTATACAAGGGTGGAGGAAGGATATACATGTTGTTAGATTTACACTGTATAGGTCCATAAACACCTTGTCCTTTGCCCTGCAGGACGTGGTGGAGGACAGGTGATCCCTGTAATACATATGTGGGTAAGCTCATTCTTCTTGAAAGTCTTTACAGACTAAAACATGCTGAGAATAAGGAATGTCCTCTTTTTTCCTCATGTGCTTGTTTTATGAGATTACCAGACACCTGCCTTGATCATGTTTATTCACACGTGCACTAATTCAGACAGCAGATCATGCAAAACCTAAATATCCTATTATTCTGTGTACATTTTCTGATCATTATTATTGTTAGTAGTTGAACTTACTAAGCAGAAGACAGAAACAGCTTGTGCAGCCAAAATAAGGTCATGCACAATATAAATCTTTTTTTTTGTTTTGTGTACAATGTCTGAATGTTCTCGTCACTGACACTGAAATAGTCACTCGTAGTAGCTATTAGCAATTTGAATCCCAACCTACCTCTCTGTATCCCGTTACTTGAGGTGACCCAAACAAGCAGAAAGACGATCCTGAAGGCTGAAATGGGTTCTGTAACCTTCATTTTGGTTTGAAAACGTTCCACCTGGACAGAGTGATGTGACAGGTACAGTAGAACCGGGTGGTTAGACTGCCATGCAGGGGGGGAGACTCTCTCGTTGGTTCACTTGGTGTGTTTCCTCAGTGTGTGTGTCTCCGTGTGTCTTAGCCAGGGACAGCCATGAACTCTGTACTCAACATGGACCAGCTCACTCACGTTGTGTGTGTGTGTGTGTTTGTGTATGTGTGTGTGTTTCAACTCTGTGATGGACGGTGGCAGCTGTTTGCTGTCCTCGTGTAATGTCGCTCAGATTTTGGAGCCACACTCCAGCTTGCTCCAGTGCTTGAGGGCAATTCACAGTCACAATGATCAACAAAGTAATCAGTGTACTGTTTTGTATATCAAAGCAAAGAACAAAAATACATCCTATAATATGATACAAGTCCACCTTTTATTTAATACAGTGAGACAATCAAAAGGAGACAATAAGAGTCACAAGACAACAGCACTTCCAGTGTCCATACAGGGCCGACTGAACCATCCAAATACAGCATCTATACAGTGGGTCAGTATAGATGCTGTAATGTAATATGCAGTTAAACAACAGCAACCATACATGTAACTAATGTAACACAACACCTGTACTAATCTGCAGATATTTTACAAACGTACACACAGCAGCGGATCATAACTCACTACTTAAAATGTACACACACACACACACACACTGACAAAGACACACACACACACACATACAGGGGCAGCTTTTGTGTCCACCTGTTGCCTGCCAGCCTGTATGTCCTGTTTTATTTTTGGAAAGGAATGGCATGTCAGTTTGTTTGCTGCTTATCCATCCTGCTTCTGATGGAGTCATGAATTGTACAATCTCAGTGAGAGGTAAAGCTTTTCCTTAGATCTTTAAATAAAATAGCTTACCTTTACTGGAGTGAAGCGTTCTGTGCCTAGCCTAGCTTAGCTTAGCCCAGCCTAGCCTAGCCCAGCCTAGCCTAGCCCAGCCTAGCCTAGCCTTTTGTCCAAAAAGCTGGTAATAAATCCAAATCATTGCGGATGCCCTTGTGGATAATAGCATTTATATCATTGGCTACCTTTTAATAGGATTAAACGCTTGTTTTGTATTCATAAAAACAATACAGAGATAGCCTAGCTAGATTAAACAGCTTGGCTTCCTGGTTCGCACTTCCTGGAATTAGTTCAGTGGCTAATCATTTTATGCTGTAAATAGTTATATCTATGTTCTTTCATGTTAAGAGTGGGAATAAGCAGTGTTATGACAGCTCCTTTTGCTTTCCCACTGAGCACTCAGTAGTGTTTGTGCATAGGGAACTGTATGTACTGGCAATAAAATCCTCATGAATCATCAGTTTGAGAGTTGGCCACCATTCTAGCCGGGGGTGCTAAACGCCTCCGCCTGGTCCGGTGCCACAAGACTAAAGGTTTTCACGGCACTGCTTGGCCGGGGGGAACGATGTCTCCCTCTCCCGCTGTCTTTCCTGGCTCTCTATTCCTCTTCACTGTGGACCTTTCCTCTATCTCCTTGCTCCGCCACTCCTTGTGCATCTTTAGGCAGTTGTTTCAAATGCTATACCTCAATGAGCAAGGAATTATTCTCTTCAAAACGTTTCATTCCTCTGAGGCAATGCAACATGAGCCCAGGGATCTGAAGCAGCCTCTATTTGCTTTGGTCCTCATAAGCCTGCATCCAGCCACTGGGTTTTGGGAGCGGATTATTTGTACATTTGTCAGGTTTTGGCAGGTGCTGTGGCATACCTTTGCCTTTTTGCTGCTCCTTTTCTATTTTTCTTTACCTTGCAGTCCTGTTTAAAACCTCTTTTGAAGGCAGGGTATTCAGCCTCATCATGTCCCATACAATGTAGCTCTGATCTGTTGCTGCTGCTCCTTTCCTTCCTGGTCCCTCCAGTTTATAAGGATTTCTCCAGAGGAATGGTCAGTAAGCCTCAACCTGCCCCGGCAGTGTTCCAGTAGCCACCTCCTTCCACGGGTTGATGGGTGTTTGGTGTGCTCAGACAGTAGGAGGTTGCTCCCTCTCATCCTAGTGGCAGATTGCAGGTTTCTCATACTCACAAAAAGCTTGTTGCTAGACCTGATGCTCCTGATCCTCTTTCCTTTACTGTTTCTGCTGTTTTTTTTACCACTGCAGGCTAGAAATTGCTTTTAATTTGGAAGCTAGTAGTCCACAATTAAAGCCTAAAAGAATAGAGTGCAAGAATCTAAGCTGCAATTATTGCAGAATTACAAAATCACACTTGGGTTTCAATGGGACATAATACAGCAGCAATGTCCTCTAGTGGACATCAGGACAATAGCATGTATTTGTCCAATAGGCTGAACATAATAAATGGCTCAAATTGATTGAAAAACAAAATGTATGAATGAAATGAAAGCCTTATATTACAGGGGGAAATCTCTGAAGCCTCAATTGCCTTTGGGTCAAACATTGCAGCTATTATTGGTTCCAATAAGACATTTTGTCCTCTCGCGACTCAGGGAGGTATTTTATTATCTGAGTCACACACAGAAACATTGTGTATTGTTCAGTCATTATTAACTTCTCAGGAAATATCACAAAGACTTTAATAAAAGAAGTGGAGGATGGGCTGTTTTGTTCAGTTCAGGAAGGAAGAAGAGGACTAAAACGTTCAATAAAACCGTGGATTGCAACGTTGTACGGCTTCAGCTTATAAAAATCAATTTGCCAAAACAACATGTCGAAATATATTTGATTTGTGGTATTTTTCAGCCTTGGTGGAGGTTAGCGGTATCTGACTGCTCTTGTTTCAGCTGTTTTTTATTTCATCATGGAAACCAAACACCACTGACGTATCTCAAATGCAGCACATCTAATAAGCACCTAAAACAAAACTGAAGAAAAACTTCTATTCAACGTCAACATCATTAAAATATCAAAAAAGTCTGCGTTGGCTTGTTGACAAATCACGTCATAACTTAGTTTGTGTGTGTTCTTGACTGGGTTTGTTCCACATTGTGCCACATCCCTGCAAGACTGTCAGTATGATATTGGACAAAACTGATGTTGATACTTTGGCTCCCTCTGCTGGCAGAGAAGAGAAGTTGTCTGAAGGAGACAATATAAAACAAATATGTATTATATCAGTTCTTCTATCAAAACATAATATTCAATCATCTGAACGTGTGTGTGTAGTTTGATAGTCAGCTTCATATCTTTGTATGTAGGTAACACACGTACTTTAACTCCTCACACATCCTCCCTCTCTCCATACATGTATACACACAGAATGCGAGACATATCTGGTGTCAGTCAGCCAGCTCCTCCCTTCCCCTCAACACTGCCTCAACGTGTCCTGTAATAATTAACCAGCTGCTGCGGTGTGCTACCTAAGATCACCTTTTACCACATGAACTGTGCTCTGGACTGATGAACCCACACACACACACACACACTCCTCAAACATGAGGCGAACCACCTTCAACTGTTAGGAGACTGAAAGACTGGCCAGGTAGGAGTGATCGTACCTTTGATATCCTTTTTTCAATGCCTTAGTGAAAGTGTGTTGGTCTGTGAATGTCTAAAAGGTAAACAGCGTTAACTTTATCTGATCATAACATGCATTCATACATAATTTACACCATATTTACAGTGTAGTTCACCAGTGCACGAGTTTCACATGACCATTCAGTCGACATGTATGTTGGTTTGTCACACAGATCAGTGTTACACAGTAAATGTCTTTGATTCAAGTTGAACAAACTCAAATGGAGAAAGGAAGAAACACATGACACCATTAAAGAAAGAGAAAGTGGGAGTGACATCCAGGAAGCCTGTAAAGGTAGACAGACACTGGGTGTGGTGTACCTCGCCTTTTGCCCACTGGCAATGTTTTTTTTGGCTCATAATTTGAAATGCCCCTTGAATTCTTTTGCCTTTGACTGAAATACATTAAGACAACAGGCAGGATTTTGTAGCCGTACTGTTATTGCATCCATCCAGGCTGGATGACGTCCGATCACTTTTATTTCAGAGAATCTTTCTTCCCTTATTGATGCATTTATTCCTCGGGTCCTTTAGTGGTAGAAAATTAAAACAAATTTTGATGAACCTCACAAGCTGAACTTTGCCATGAGCTCGGCTGTTGTAACTCAGTTGTCTTCACTTCAAGCTAATTTACAAGGAAACCATAAACTCATGTGGCAACACACAGGAAGTGAAGCGGAACGATCCACCACGGCTCGCTGGGAGGGGAAGTGGCCATTGCATGATTTGAATATTTTTTAGCAAGTTTAGTTTAAAATGATTACAGTAAAACTCAGATAGACTGTCCTCCTTTTTGGTAATGGAAAAGCTGCTGTTGCTAAAAGAAACGGCTCATGTTGGTTTTATGATATGATACATCGGATTATTAACTTCCCAATGTTGACTCTTCTTTGTCGTTGGCTTGGCAGCCACTTTCGTCATGCCTGTGATTTACTGAACTCGCCCACGTTGACGGACACACACTGACACACACACACACACAGGAGGCTTCAAAAACGTACATGCTGAGACTTGCATCATTTCAAGTTAGAGAAGAAAGATTTGAATCTTTGGATGTCGAGCACACGATGCACCAAAAACAACTCAGTAATCCCTCAATATTCAGGATGCACAACAGCAATGTCCATCTCCGGGATATTCTGGCTTAAAGGTCAAACAGTGGAAGGACGTGGAGGCACCCTTTCCATGTCATATACAGTCTGTTGACTCAGTCATGACTCAGCCTTTCTTCTATTTTCTGTGCAGGTGTGCAGCCTGAGTCGGTTCAGTGCCATCCTTCTCTTCCTGAGCTATGCAGGAAAAAAGCATTGAAAAGATTTGCCGGTCAATTTTTTATTTATTTCATTTCGCCATGTTTATTATATAATTCTGTATTTTATTTAATCTTGAAAGCTTGTAATTATTCAGATAGCGCAGTCCTAGAAAAAAATATATGATATCATCATCGGAACAAATTGAAAGTGATCAATATTGCCATATTACATTATGTGTCATTTCCTTTGTTATTGTAAACATTGTACTGCACCTTTAAATTTGCTGTTGTAAAGACTGGGGGGGGGGGGG
>CAAKHC010016637.1:22427-34350 GCA_901007825.1 Macroramphosus scolopax | reverse complement strand
GTCCAGTTGGACCGAAGTTCAGAGGAACGGACAAGGATGTGACACACACACACACACACACACACTAAGAGCTGTCTCCATGGTCCATTGATGGCAGGTATTTGATTACCACAAGATGTGGGGCAGTGTTATTTGTGCAGTGGGGGGTGTCCTGATTGGGCAATAGATCTGTCACTGTGACGTCTCAGGGGAATGACTGGCTCTAAGGTGAGGTAAGGTCTCCCGCTGGAGACTGAGCCCCCCCCCCTCCTCTCTTTTTTGTAGGCTGATACACATAAGTACTACGTGTCAGAGAGGTAAGAGAGTAAAAGACATAACACATTATGAATATTTGTGCTCGGTTTTGCCAAAAGTCAGACAATAGCACGGCAGCCGATGAAGCTAAACATCCACATTTACAAGGATTCATGATTCATTTGAGGGGAAAGTGGCATATTATTGGCTGTTTTTTTTTTTTTTTTAAAGCGTGCCAACGTGGTGATTTGCACTCAGCCGAGGCTCTTGTTCGTAATTAGAGTGAGTGAATGATAGTTAATGGAAAAATACTCATTGCCGCCAAACACCCCTGCTGGCTGAGAGCCCCGTTTGTGTTGGTTTTTACACACCCATGAGTTGCGCAAGCTGGTTTATTTGCTTGAGTATACTCTTACGACGGATAATTGATTTGATATCAAAATGTGGACGACAACACGGGCGCAATTTTTATGGACTTAATATGATTTGTTTTTGTGATTTGTCTCCAAATCTGCATGTTGTCCTGCCTCGCCGGCACACGCTGCCCCGCCAATTGACTTGATCAAGGATTTAAATTGAATTACCGTAATCTTTTCTCAGTGGCAGTGTGTGTGTGAACCCTCCGTCACCTCTTCTTTCTTTGTGATAGATCCTTTTTTAAAGGTCAGCGTAGCTGAACAAGCAGTGCAATTCAAATATATTCATGATCATTCCATCAGATTTCTGTGTAAAAAAATAGAATAACTTGTATCATTACTGCAACACTACATGAACATGAAGTAGTGACTTTGTCTGCCGGCCCATCTTTCCGCCTTTACCTGATATTGGCTCTTTCTCTTCTTCAGGTGTTTCCCTGTGGATCGGGGGCGATAATTATTTTAGTTTGCGTCGCCAATTTCTTCAAACGGCGTTTTGAAAAATTAAACGGCGTCTCATCGATGTGTGAGATGAAGTTTTGGATGTCACGCCGTTGCATTGAAATCGATCCCTGAGAGATCCTAGTGTTGATAAACATTTCGACTTGTGAGGAGGAGGAGGAGGAGACCAGCCACTTTTAACTGGTGGTAACACCAAAGATTGCTGTTGTATGACACCGACGAAAGCAGGTGCAGGCGTACTTTGAATAAGCATGGACGGGAAGGATGTCACACGTTGCTTTCTGTAGTCGTTATGGGAATACGCACGGCGCTCCGGAGGATCGAGGCATTCAAAAAAAGTGTAAGTATAACTGGTGCAAGCAGCTGACATTCATTTAGATAGAAGCTTGCTCTTGTTAGCTTCAATTAAATGCCTGCAGTTGTGATCAAGATGGCTGCCAAGCGGTGAGACTTAAATGATGGCTCCGTTCCATTCAAGTGTCCAAACAACTCATGACAGTCCAACAGGGAGCCAGCATGCATAGCAGGACCCTGCTAAATGGGATGCAGCCATCGGGAATGTCCATCACTTAGTAGCACTGTCTGAGTGTGCAAATGTCCCCTTGAGAAAAAAGGTTTTTGTTCCAATGGAAAGAAAAAACTTGAGATAATAAACAATACGTGAGCGTTGCTTGTATTCGAAGCAGCCTGTCCTCTGGAAACATTCCCGTTAATGTGGTTCCTTGTGTTGTCTGAATATGCAGCACGTTTTCTTTCGCCTAAATGCCTCACATGAGTTGTCAGATTGATGCAGATGTCTCCTTAATTTGCTTGTGTTTGTTGTCAGCAGTCAGACAGACCAACAAACCAACAGATGTGAGTGAAAACACAGCCTGTTCTCGGCGCAGGAAACGAGTAGAAAGCGCCTCGAGTACAAACCCAGATTTTACCTGCTGTAAAAACCTGTTTTTTTTTTTGTGAATCAGAAAAATGCGAGGACGATGAGACGCTACGCCGGCGTGATATTAATAACAGGAAAGTAGCTTGGTCAGGATGACGATGCTCTGATGTTTCCGATGTTTTCTTTTTTTTTTTTTTTTGAGCTGAAAAAAAAAAAAAAGCCGAACACTCGAAGATCAAGAGCTTGTTTGATCTAAATATAGAGTGAAATCTTGAGATGTCACGAGGCGGCATGAGAAGAAACTTGCCCGGCATCATTCAGCAGTCAACACAAGGACGAAAAACACACGCACACACACACACAAAATTTACATTCATACATATGCAAATATACCTGAAGCACTTGCTGTTGTTTACTAATGATGGTTTGTTGGGATGCAGAACAAATACCACCACTGCTTCTGGATCCACTGCATTAACCCCAGCAGAACTGTGAATAGATGAATATATTGAATATAAACTAGAAGAAATACTGATAGTTTCCTGCCTCATTCACGACACATCTTCTTTCCTCCCATAAATACAACACTCTAGATCTACAAATAGAGGCAGTTTCCTGCTCCTCTTACATCTCACCGATGAAGAAGGGACACTTTGGAGTCGGTGTGACATCAAGTATTAACTGTAATGTAAAAGCATTCACATCATTATAAGGCGCACGTGGTTTTTGACATCATTATAATCATGTGAAAAGAGGCATGTTGGTATTTGATGAGCAGGGATGAGAACCAGCTTCAGGAGGAAACCATAACAGTGATCATGGGAAAGATTATTTATTATTATTTATTGGACACGACAGCACATCCCAGAGTGTTACCTGGCTGCTGACAGCTCGAGCCAATCAGGACGTTACAGGACGTTGAACTAGTGTCGGGTTCAAGATGTTTTGTCAAGTCAGCTGTATTTAACACCGAACAGTCTCTTCTATTAGTCACTTCCATCAACCCTCCCTGTTTCTATCATCTAACTGTAAAGTGAGGGATCTCGTCCGTCTGTCTGAATGTGTGTGTGTGTGTGTGTTCTTTGTATATCTCGAGAACAGTTCAACCGATCGACTTCACACTCAGAGGTTGTGTTGTTGAGGACCCGAGTGAGTTCAGTGCCGAGTGCAAAGTTCTTTGGATGGGAAATCTGACAGATATCATTAAAAAAAACACTTAGTGGGTGTTGACCTGTCCAACATGGCAGTGCAAAAATACTTGTGTACTAGCGGTTCTTCACTCTCTAAAAGGGCGGCCAATCGGCCCCGTAGCTGCAACACACATCAGCCAATCGGGTAAATTTTGGATTATTGAGATTATTCATTAGGCTGTCTCAACACTGAGCTTATTTACTGTCTAACTTCAGTGGGAGAATGTTTAGTCCCAATGCATCAGGTGATACCGAAACGCACGTTGAGAAATGAGCAGGCTGAGAAATAATACCGAGCATGAAATGATCAAAGCAGCCGCGACGAGCTAGCGTGAGAGTTAAGTGTGAAACAGCACCGGCACGCCCTCGGTATGTGTAAATACAGAAAGGCGTCTGAAGCCGGATGAGTCGTACGTGTGAGTGTGTTGCTGGTTATCAGCATCTGAAGAAAACAGACTCCTCAGCTCTGCTTCTTTATTTCTGCATTCTGTTTTCCTTGTGAAGTCGCTCTCCGGGGAAATCTCTCTCTCTCTTTTTGAGAAGACCTGATTCTTTTCTGAAACGCTGCTCTTGTTTTGCCCTCCAGTTCTTGCTGTGCAGGATCTTAGTTTACTTGTCTCTGACATCCGTTCAACCCCGTCTCCTCCTCTGCCTTTAAATAACGATCACACATCGCGGTGACTTTCAGGATGTCTGTGAATCGACTTGGTCGTGGAATTGAAAATACTTTAACATTCTCATTGTAACACAGGAGATCTCTTACGTTACTTCCTCTCGGGTGCAGCCAGGGATTTATTTTTATACACAAGGAATATTTAGTTACAAAATATTAGATAAGCTTGTTAATTAGATGTCACAAGGCATTGATGGCAAACTTTCTAGATAACCAAACCACATGGCTACTTGTAATAAGAGGATTGTCAAAGCAATAAAACCCAAACTTTAGTTATCTCCTCTCCTCTGTAGTTTGAGACGCTCTACTCACTTTAGCCAGCAGAGGTCGCTGTTGTCACCATTCAGCAAAAGTTACAAACTTTAGTGCAAGTTGAGAGAATCTTTGGCAGTTTTTCTTTCTATTATTATTCATTATGTGGACTTGATCCCTCACTGGCTTCCCAAATCAAATCACTGACGATTATTCCTGTTGCAGTTTGAGCAACACTCTGAGTCTTTGTGGGGAGTGAGCGCTCCTCTGACAGATTATTAAGTATGCCTGACATAAAATAAAAATATGAGTGTTACTCAGATAATGTACAGTAGTAGTTTCTGTATAATAACTCAAGTTTATGTCAATACAAGCTCTCAAGGGAACATTTTCTTCTTGTTTATTATCTGCAGAGTCATTGTCGAGGGAGGGACGCTGAAACATTATTTCTGCTTCTCGTTATCTTTTTGTCCTTCGTGTCCATCTTTTATGTGTCGTTCTATTTCTCGCTCTCCCGTCGCTCCATCCTTCATCAGTGGCCGTCTGATGGGAAGCTCTCAGGGGAGACGGGAGAGGAGGGATGACGCTGTTATTTAACGTTTACACACGGAATGTATGTGTGTTAAAGAAAGAACCTGGCGAGGTTTAAGTGAAGCCTTCACCAAGCAATCTTTAGGACGTGTTGAGAGGGAAATTATAATAATAGCAGCTCAAGTGCGCTGCGTGTGCAGTGACAGAAGCTGCGCTGATTTGTCATTAAAACATGTTGTTGTCCGTCCATGAAAGAAAATTGCCTCGTCACTTGAGAGAACGCCATAAGGGAATTATGAAAAAATGACTATTTATAGAAACAAGATGTTCTGTTGGCATGAGTGGGAGCCAGGGGACGGTTCTGACACACAAACACACCGTCAGTGATAACGGAGGTAATGTTTCAGTTGGTTGGACTTCCAGCTCCACCTCCGACTCTGTCATTGTCAGTGTTTAGTCACATCGGCGGAGCAGCTCAGCTGGAGACCAGGAGATGGTCAATCAGATATCTCTGCACTCAATATTTCACAGTCAGCTCTCGCCGCCTCTGAAAAAAAAAGGAAGCGGTGACGTCTAGACAAAGTCATCACTGCTTGGCTGAGCGGAGAGGATGAAACTGATGAAACCTGACAAGGCCTGTGGGCTTCTCGTTTGATGAGCCCGCCGCTGGGAAGACTATCTGATCACTTTTCATCCGACTGCAATTAACCAGCTCTTGGAATTGGAAGAAAAACGCTTCTTGGTTTTGATCTTTGCAACTTATTTTGAAACTACGAACATCCCAAGGTTGGAGAAAAGGAAAGATCATGTTAAGTCTTATTCAGTGACGAGGTCCAATCTTTGGCTTTGAGTGCAGCCCCCCTTAAATTACCTGATTTGAATCATCTGTTACAGACACCCAAGTCAAAGCTCCCAACAGTCAAATTGAACCACATAAGAACAGTTTGTCTTAAAGAAATAGGTCTCAATCATGCATAAAGCAGAAGTAAACATTGTGTCTACATAATAGACCTTTTTTTTGCAAGCAGAGATGACCACGCATAGATTTGTCTGACTGAAACGCCGATAATCTGCTCTGGTAGCAACTTGTCAATCACAAGGTAGTCATTTATCGCATATTTGACGCTCGAAATGGGACCATAATCCACCAAATGAACATCATGCCATATTGAAGAAACCCAGGAACTAGTAATTGACATCATATACTCATTAAGAAAATGTTTATTGATGTAGTAAAGTGAGCGAAGGGGGTCGATTCATCATGAAGTAGGACCACTGAAGTTGCCCCCTGCTGTCCATTAGACGTAATGCAGGTTTATGACCTGGTCTGTCTTTTCATTTTACAGTCTGTGGCTGCAGCTCAGTGTGATGACAAAATAGTTGGAACTTTCCTTTAAAGCTTCATGTATAGCAGCTCTTCATCCAAACTGGTAGATTAGTTCGATTAGTTTGACGTCACATGCTAACCTGATGCACTGTTGCTTTCTTAGCCCGACACAACCAAGTTGTTTATGGATGAAAGCTTTCACACCAACCTAAATTAACCTTTTACCAAAAAGGGCAAACACACCAACTTTTTAGGACAAGGTTGTGTAAAAGAAACCTTAAAATGTTTCTGAAGATTCGCTCATTTATCGCAGCGAAATTATTAGTTACAGATTTCTGATAAAAAGTGTTTCTGGCTTTAAACGTAATAGTCTCATTAACATGGTGAGATGATCTGCTTTGTTAGAAACCTAATGTAACACTGCTGTCTTACACTGTTCCAGCGCCCGGATACAATCTGATATCACCAATTATATCCGTGCTCATTACCCCTCGATGCTTATGGTCACAGAACAACTCAATTGGAATCGTAAGAAGTTAAAACATTGAGATATCAAACTCGGCCGTGCTGCAGTTTTAAATTTACTGGCTTTATAAAAACACAGTGGAACAAGACGCAGGGTTCAATAGTTTATTCTTGAGAGGAAAAAAAAAAAGATCTGCGAGGATAAATGTGATTTATTAGTAATGTCATTTAATTTTAGGGGCTTTTTTTTTGCACATTACAAGCATGGCTGCAACTCCGCTCCTCTGTGCTTGATGCTTTTCCTACCTGCCATAATATGAACAGGCACTGAGTCACTGGAGGCCGATTACGCTGTTAATGTGCACTGAGACGAATCGCATGAATGTCTAGCAGTGGCTTTTTTTTTTTTTTTTTTTTTTTTTAAGGACTTACAGAAAGCAATTAAATTTACATGGCATGTAGGACTTTTGAGGTGAGTGCTTGCAGTGTCACCGAACAGGGAGGGCGTCCATCCACTGTGACGTCTTAGTCTCCCCTCACCTGACAGCCGTGCAGCCGGCTGACGCGTCCTCAACACACCGATTTCACGTCATCTTCCTTTAAGACGTATATACAAACCGCAGGTATATAAGACGTCAATTCCGCCGCTGTATTCCCCGAAGTGACGCTCACACAGGTGTTAACACGTCGAAGCGTCACATGGCTAATTTGTAATTTCACATATAAACATCAACAGATGCTCGTTTCCCTTCAACCTTTTCATCCCAGTGAGTGAAGTGCTGTGACAGCTGCGATACTGGCGGTCAGATTGGTGCCATCTAATGTCAGGCGTGATTAGCCTGGATTCTGTGTTAAATGTGACGGGACAGGCACTTAGGGACTGATTAGACCTCATCAGCATCACTGTCTGCCCCGCGTCTAACGACTTCGGCGGGATTGAAGTTGTTGGTTTTTCTGTTTGTTTTTCCGATAGAGCTTTGTGAGTTGTAACCGTGGCGACTGGGCGGCGACTACGACTACATCACAGCTGCTAGTTGCAGCAGAGTGGAAGCGTTTATTTAGTCATGCAAAGCATCAAATGCTGTATCCATACCTACAATAACAGCAGACGACTCTGCACTGATATTGGGACAAATGTTGTCCTCCTCCTCCTCCTCCTCCTCACTCGCTGCCTTTCATTCTTTCACTCTTTAACAGGGACATCCATTTATTTATCCGCAGGGTGTAATAACTTTTTTTCTTGATCAATACCAAACGAATCCACCAGTGCCGACATGTCTGGATGTGGAGATCCGACAGCCACCTACAGCAGGACGCCGCCTCCACACGCTGTCAGCACTCATCAGCTGCAGACCACGATGAGAAACAAATCTTTTTATAGTCCGAAAGCAAATAATGCAGCAGTTCTTTTCCTCCTCACCACGTATTTATATCGATCTCCACGGCCACCAGCGGACTTGTTATTCCGTATTTGGAAAGGTTATAACAGTATATGTGACATTTAGAGGCTTTAGAATAAAAGGATGGACGGGGCGCCAGATGATGTGTGTGTGTGTGTGTGTGTGTGTGTGTGTGTGTGTGTGTGTGAGCTTAAGGCAACTTTGCACCTCTGGGAACTTTCTGGGTTGTAAAGTCACCGCTGTTAAAATATGAAACGAAAGAAGCTTCAGCAGAAACAGAAAATAACAAGATCACTGTAATAAGCATGCCGAGTATGAAGTCGTTCATCCGCTAGAGTGTCAAAGACGTAAGTCATAAATAAATTGGAGGCAATGTAAAGACTGGATCTCCTCACTCGACGCCGAACGGCGAAGATCCACGGTAACGGGGAGACGCGCCGTTGGTCGTTAGCCGCTCCGTAAGATAACGCGCCCTGACACTTGATGTTCCTGTCTTTGCAGAGTGAGGTGCCGTGAATCCTGAGAGGCGAGGTCTCCCATCAGGAGACAAGATGGCCTCCAACAACACGCTACGCAGCTACTCCATCGTCCCGTGTTTCATCTTCGTCGAGGTGAGAGGTTGTGTGTGACTGTGTGTGTGTGTGTGATAATCTGCACGACGTGTCAAAAAATGTACGTGCGTTCATTTTAATCCTGGATTAGGGGGGATGCTGCTCCGCGCCTGCGAGTGACACTTTGTGAATGACCTCGTCTGGTGAATTATAAGTCGAGTGTGTGTGTGTAAGACTTGTGCTGCTTCCTCCATATTTAATTACCACGTCATCTGGACGTCCTTAATCAGAGCGATGTCTCGGGACGCCTCGCGTTACCGCTTCCTCTTTCTTTCTCTTTCCTCATCTCGCACGCTCACGCACGCACACTCTTCTCAGGGGGAGACGAATGGATGGGTTTATTCTCACAGTCTCTTATTTGATCTCATGACTGACCTTGGTGCCTCTCTCTTCCTGACACGCCCCCCTGTGGAATACGATCGTCGGCTATCATGCGCGTGTCCTCCGAGATGAGCGAACAAGCACATCAGACGTGTCAAAATGCCACTCGAGCGTTTTTCTTTTGCCCGGCGGCTCTTACATAAGAATCCCATTATTACCTCTCTGAGGCATTAACTCAAGACACCCCCCTTGTTATCGATGAGTCAGAAATCAATAAAGGCTTCGTGTTGTTGAACACAGAAGTCCGTCTCTCATTGTGCGAGATCACTTTCCCCAAAATGAACTTTGCACTTGAGCTCTGCAACACGTCACTCGGCCGGCCAGGGGAAGTCCTTGTGTCAAAAGACAAGCTGGTTTAAGGTATCAGCCTCTTCAATTTGATTAAAGGGCAAAACAGATTAGACACACATCCTTTGTTTGCACCGGCGCTGTTAGATTGGAAATTATATTCCAATCAAGTTAATGAAGATTCCTGTCAACACATGTGAGCCCTGATTCTTCTGCAGCCATCGTTAACACACAAAAGTTTTTATTACAGACGCATTTCAAGCACCGTCCTCTCTGTAAACTGTTATTTTTGTTTCGTGGCAGATGATGAGTCATCACAATGTCCTTCTGTTTGTCCCGGCCCGTCATCGTCGTACAGCTTGGCAGCTTTCGAGCGTCTTGGCTGAGCAACTCAGCACGACATGTTCAGCTGGACGTTGCTCATCGTGGCTGCGCGAGAGTTTTTTTTAATGAGGACGTGTAAGTAAGCAAGAGGGGGGTTAATAGGTAGCTGTTAATCATGCTGATGTTGTTGTCAGGGGTGTTGACGCAGCGGTGCTGCAGACACGACGGACGGACGGACGTCCTTCACATCACAACTTAGCAGTGATCTAAGTAATGAGATGTTATAGTGAGGAAGATTATCTTCAAGCTGGAGGAAGTATTGTTGCACGGTGCACCAGACCTAGAAAGATACCAACACAACAAGCCCTTTGATGAGCATCAGGACTTTAAAGAACGACAGTGTTTTACCGAGAGACGTTTTTCCTGTGTTTGGTCGTTGTGAGACAGCAAAGCAGTGTGTGTGTGTGTGTGTGTGTGTGTGTGTGTGTGTGTGTGTGTGTGTGTCCCTACCGCTGCAGATGAGGAAGAGAGAAGAAGACGAGAGGCATAGCTGGGAATAAAAAGACCACCCTAGACAGGAGATGTGGAACGTTGTCTTTCCTAACACTCTCCTCATCTCGTATTGTATTTGCATCTACTATACTCGGTGTTAAAGTCCTTTTCATCCCTGAGTGTCTGTGGATTACGTATAATGTAGATATTATGCCCTTTAATTTCTTCCCATCAGTAGTGGGTGTCATCGTTACCATAGAGACGCTCACATCTTCATAGTTGTTTGTGTTTGCTGGAAGCGAAAAAAAAACAACGGAGCGAGCAGCTCTTAATTGATGAAGAGCCACCGGGATGGAAGTGATTTCGGTTCAGCATGAGGAAATTGAAATCATTAAATCTGCCCGTATGGCTGATGTATCACTCCATCACATCGGACGATATCACTGTGGCGCATTAGGGAAGGGACTTTTAAGTCACTCCTGCTTTTGATATTTACTCCAAAGTCTTAACAGGTTATCTGTTATCTTGTCTTATTATTATACTACGTATTATATAACACACTAGACACTAGTGAAAGTGTCCTCCATCGGCCTTTTTCTTCACAATCTCAACATTCCAGGACGCATCGCACCACGCAGACTTTACCCATCTTGCAGCGGAGCGAAGGCTCCCGAGGACGACGCGGCCGCGGCTCATTGAGTCGCCAGATTCCTTTAATTTTCATTACTCAATTTTCACTTAGCATTTCTTCGCAGATAGCTCTCAAAGGCGTCCTATCTGTCCCTCGCTTTGATGTCTTTGTCACGTCCCCACAGTCTCATTCCTCTCTCTCTCTCTCCTCCTCCTCCTCTCACCACTGACTTCTTCTTCCTCCCCCTCATCTCTTCTTATTTCTCATGGTGTCACAGGAGCTCGTCCTCCTCTCCACTTTCTGCATCGTCCTCCGTCTCTCGCCTCACTCCAGGTGGGCCCTACTGTATCCATGTTCCTTCTATCCCCCCCCCTGCCTGTCGTGCAACTAAGCAACTAAGATTGCAGCAGCTGGGCCGTAAAGTTCAGCGCCAGAGGCGGCGCGACAGGGATGATGTTGATATACGTCGATTTGTTTATTTAGTCCCGTAACTCGTCGCTTTCATCCGTTAGCTTAACCTCAAGAGCGTCGTTTCGTCGCTTTGCCAATCGCTGCGAGAAGCAATAAGAGATGAAACGGGAAGACGAATAAGAATAGAATGAGAGAACAGGGAGCAACAAGGATAAAGAAGGTGGAGACATGAAATGAAAGCAGGAATGTACTTAAAGCTGCTCACCATGCCTGTTTCTTGTTGCAGTAATGCTTCCTCTCCTTACCACTGGCATTCATAGTAGGTGAGGTGTTACTAATAACATGAATCATTAATTAAAGAGTCCTCACGAATGTTAATAGTAACACCTGTGGTAGAGTCTTTAAAAGCCTCTTAAGGTGCACTGTATGTTTAAGAAGTGATGTAAAACGATGCAGAAGGAATCCAGTTTTATTCATCACACATACGTATGAATACAATTATTCTCACCGCGTTAGCTGTTTCCTGAACACGGACACTGGCGCTCCATCAGTGGCGGGTGTGTGGCATCATGTTTGGCGCTTGTTGATGTTGACACACCGAACGGAGGACAGATTTAACCTCAACAAAGGAGGTTTTGTAACCGGCCGGCGTTTGTTTATCACCTCATTTGATGAGTGTAGAAAAGGGCCAAGTGAGGAACCATTCAAATTTTGATTTAACAAAACAATAATCAGCAGCTGTGTAGTGGTGGAGCTGCTTCTACCGGAGGGACGGGCTATTAGCCTCGGTGGAAGTCTTGCACCCTCCAGTACATTTCTAGTTTTAGCTCCGGCTGCCTCGGCTGCTTAACTTCTGGCATTTGCGTCCTCTTATTAACTCAGCCCTGCCCCCCCCCCCCCCCCCCCCCCCCCCCCCCCCCCCCCGGCCGGCCCCCCCCCCCCCCTTCTTTCACTC
>CAAKHC010016637.1:9786-22407 GCA_901007825.1 Macroramphosus scolopax | reverse complement strand
CTTTTTTATTCCCCCCCCCCCCCCCCCCCCCCCCCCCATTTTCACTTAGCTTGTCTTTGCATGCCACATAACGTCAGCGTTTGCCAGCATTTCTCAATGTTTGTATGTGAAGTTGCACAGCTTGCAGCTATACATACCGGCCAATCAGAGGATGCAATTAACGAGCAGCAGCCAATCACTGCGCAGGAGGGCAGAACTTGGCACCGAAGCTGTGGGAATCTGTAATAAGCCTGCTTCTCTCTCTCACCGTAACCAGTCTGCTTTGCCTGACGGATAGAGCACGCCTAGAGGAACGTATAATAAAGTAGGGAGGGAGGAAGTGAAAGGTTGCAAAAATTATGAGATATTAATTAAAGGAAGAGCTGCGGTGATGAGTGCTGAAGAGTAAGGAGCGCATATATCCCGTACCTCCCCCTGGATGTGATTATATAATACACAGCGCCCTGTGGCCCTCATTAATCTAAATAGGGCAACCTAGACTTGTCAGTTTCTGTGCACAAAAATGAAGCCAACTTGCCGCGTTCGCTGACGGCGGAGGGCTAATAAAGCCTCTTACAATAGTGCCGGGATTTACTGAGAAAGGACCAGTCTCTTCGCTAAAGATCACTCTGAGAGATAGGTTATTTTTAATATGGTGTCTGGCGTAATCTCTTCCAGCAGCATCGGAGACACCTTGATGTTAAGCCTCAGTAATGTGCTCGTCTGTCATTCAACACACACACACACACACACACACACACAAAAAAAAACCATCTCCACAGGGACCGACGCTTTTTTTTGATGTTGCTCTCTCGGATGCACTGAAGTCATGTGATTCCTACTTTAAGGGTTCTTTTATCCCGGGAATCATATTCCACAATTAAATCTAGCTTTAGGAACAAGCTCACAGCCTAATTAAACCTGCCAGTTTATTTAAGGCGGAATCTTGAGTTCACGTGTTTTTTTTTTACTCTTCATACGGGACAAATATCCAACAGGAGTTAATTCATGTTCTCATGCAAAGTATTTACTGTAACTTCCACTCCAATCATGGAACTAATAAAGGACGAGCTTTACTTTCTGGGGTGCTGCACCCATGTGCACGTGGCTCATGATTTATTTAGGCTTCATGGCATGAAGACGTGCCTGGGACTGACCTCCAGGAAGGGAAGGAGACCATTATATTCTTGTTGCTGGTGCACTTTGGGATTAGGAACATTGATAGCAATGTGTGTCTGGACTCCTCCAAGTTCTGTATTCAGTTAAATAGCCTCATTGTTCAGTGAACATACATAAATTCTGATTTGAATGTATTAAATCTGGACAACACAGACGTAGCAGAGCAGGTGCAGCCTGCTATCACGTGTTCTTGCCAACCACCACCTTCCTCGTGGTCCCGGCAAATTAAATTTTAATTGCAAAAAAAAAAAACCCAGTCTGTTGCACGCAGTGTTAAAAGACAACCTGGTGGATTAACGGGTTTGTGCTCCACCCTTCAGACAGGTTTCTGGAGGATTGTCCTACTTACAGGCGAATAAGAAACAAACATGATGACATAACCTCCTTGGTTGAGGTAATAATGCACAAACCCTCCATGCCGGGGTGCTTCTTTGTACTCACGACACGTGTTTGGGGGAGAATACTAACGAACCTGCTCTTGAAAAGCAGCTACAAATGATTTTTTGATCATCAATCCGTACAAATACAACCCAGATTGAGATTGAATAATCCCTGTAGGGAATCCGAGCGACATAAAAGAGTGAACGTTTTAATGAGAAATGCTGAAGAGAAGCTATTTAAGATTGTTTTTTTCAGTCACGGCGATTAAAGACCCTTGTTGTGTCTGGTTTCGGGCTCACAATGAGCAGCCCACTCTTCATTCTTCACCCTTTCTCAGACAAACAATGCGACTGTCCTTCCCGTCACCGAAGTCTGACAACACAACAGGAATATTTCCGTCCTTCTGTCAGTCCTCTCTCACCAACACTGCTAACACGACGTGACAGTTAAGAGCAAATCCGAGACTTGCTGCTGGATTTTTCCCTGGTTGTGTTTTCACGGTGCGGAGACGGATGGTGGTGCTGACAATGAGAAGAGAGAGGAGGGAGGAGCGGGAAGAGATGTCAATTTTGTTATGTTTTGATTTTATTTTTGATGAAATGGGAAAACACATGGCCTCACTAAATCATATTTCACGAGCAGCGGTGCTCATATATGATTGGATCACATTGGGAACTAAACAATAAATCAACTGGATGTTACTGGAGTCCTGACTTGACCTCACACATGAACTCAGGACAGTGTTTGCAGTTGCCCTTTCACTTCTTGTGCATGCACCTGTTTGATTATATCCTTGCTTTCCTGCAGGTTGAGGGCTTCATTCAAATGAAGCAGACGCAAAAACATTCCAATTTAGTTATAAATTGGTCCTAAACGTCGCTCTGTCAACAGGTGTTTCAAAGTAATTTCCCTACACAAAGTCAATGCCATTGACTCTCCACCTGCAGGCACTTGCAGACAATCAATCAATACTATAGAGTTAAATACTAATGCAACTTTAGTTCTGCAGCAATGTTGTATTCATGGTCTGCTAGCATTAGCTAATATCAACCACCCAGAGGAGATATGATCCTTTATTGCTAAAGCTTAAAATCTGGAATAGAGTGAAAAGGGCAGGAAGGATCAGTCATAATCTGGGAAGCTTTACTTTACGTGCAATTCATATTCCCTACTCGGTTGCATCTTCTCGTTATTTCCTGGTTTACATTCTGCGCCCTGACAAAGACAACAAGACTGCGGCACAGGGCTGCGAACCATTTGGAAGGTGAAGATTGTGTTGCCTGCTCGGTTTCACTCCGAGAGATTCGAATATGTCGGGAACATGCGACTTATCGATGTGCAAAACCGTAGGAAATTGTTGTGATAACATTTCACTAATGGCATTGAGAATGTAGCATGTGAAAACATTACGGAGGTGGACGGCTGCATGGGGGGGCGACGCCAACGCCCCGCCCGACTCGGATAAAAAGAAGTGAATTGTGCCCTTCATTGGAGCCGGATTACGGCATGCTGCAGTAACTTTGTGCAACCGTTTTACGACGGCCACTCTCGTCAGTCTGCCCTTCTCCCAGCTAATGCAGCATGACGCCGGCTGGGGAGAGGATATAATGGAGCCAGAAGTTTAGCTTTATAGAAAGAGGGACCCTCATGCAGGTGAGCTGTCACAGAAAAGAAATGGAGATCGGCCCTCCGGCGTTAAACCGCACCACTGATTTCAACACAGTTGCTATTTCTAGAGGTGATTATAAGGCTGATTTGAACCAGACAAGGTGTGCTACCGTAGTAGACTACAAAACAGGGAGCACGGCAGTTAGATCAGCCGGAATACGGTTAACATGCTCGTCTCTAGTGACAGTCTGACGGCTCGTATCACATCTGTGATATATGTCATTGAGAAGAGGAAGGACGTGGGATGAGTGATAGAGGGAATATCTGAGCTTTAAAGAGATCTGGGAGACAGGATGGGATGCAGGAAAGTGTTTGTTGATCTTACCAACCGGTCCATAGCTGTGCAGCAGAAACCTGAACGATGCCGGGGAGGCTGGGGGATTAATATACAGAGATGCGGTTGCTGCTGTTGCTGCCTGAGCTTAAGGCGAGCTTCGGTCTTTCTCATATGCAAATAAGGTGAAGGTCAAAGTAAATGAAACCACAGTGGCATCGACAAAAACTCAACAAACATTCCCTCCTGTAAGTAACGGTTCCAAACCGTTTGCAGGCGTTTCTGTTGGAAACACGGCGGATATTTGACCTCACAAGGTATTACACGGCCTCTCCCTGCGAGCCGAGGAATTCTCCCACATTCAGAGGAGAGCTATGAATAATGTTAAACCGATTACCTGGCTGGGATCTGTTTGTGGGACAACACGGCGTTGGAAATAATCCCCTAATTGTCTGTCTGTGTAAATTCGGGTGTTGTTTGCAGATAAGCTGCATTAAGATAAAGACATTATTTTATATTTTACATCAACTATACTCTGATACACACACCAGGAGAGACGCTGGCTCATGTGCAGTAATGTACATGTGTGATGTGGCCGAGGACGGTGTGACAAATGACTGTGCGAAGGGCCCACAGCAGGAAACCTCTGTTAGAACAGCAGAAAGCACAACTATAACTAACTAGCTTTGTGTGTCTGAAATAGGTGGCATAGAAACCAATAAATCACACACACACACACACACACACACACACACACTGGCACAGACATATGAAGACGTCTCTGCGTGGCCATCTGTCAGCTGTACAGTTGCTTTCTTCTCTTCTCAGGCTGTTCTGGTCATATAACCGAGGCCTCACAGCTTTCATATTTTATGGTATTTCACAGAACATATCGGATATATTGCTGACTAGTATTCAGAGAAACATCACTTCTATGTTTTACTTTAATTGCAGTGTCTCATTAGGAAAGCCTCGAGCAGTTTTTTACTGTAAATTGTGTTTGAATGGTAAATCCCACTTCCTGCAGCCTCTGCATGTGAACTAACTAACATCCCTGAACCCGCTAAATGATTTTGCCTAATGATATTAATGTAATCTGCAGCAGCTGATATGATCCCAAAGATAGCTACGCTATAATAATATCTATTTAACCTATAAGGTCAGACTGCTTTGCATGAATGCTGATTCAATCAATGAGCACACAAAGAAAACTGCTCTCCACAATCATAGATCTTCATTGATTTGATATATTGACAATTGAACAATGTCAATCAGTGTGATCTCAGTTAGCACTCAGCACACTCATTAGTGAAGTAGCTCATGGTAACAGTATGTCAAAGCTGCTACTGTCCTCTTCACACATTTTATATCTGCGATGATCTGAAATTAATATGAACATTTGTTGTCCTATTCAAAATACCTTTTCTTGAATGTTTCCCCTGAATCTCTCTGTTGATGTGACAGAATGTCCTCGATGACACTGAACCCCTCGTTGCCTCTGATGAACAGGTTGGCACCTTGCCTGGCAGCCGTCAGCGTGTGAATGTGGGAGTGAACGGCTGAATCAGGCAGGAACTTCAAAGACCCGCGAGTACTGTCGAGGCGGTGAAGGCATTACATAAGCCAATCCAGCCGTGCACACTTGTCTGCTTAGTGTTTATATTCAATTAAATATGTAAGTTCAAAAGACCTAATGGTTTAAAATATTAACATATACACAGGCATTAACAGACAGCTCCATGCACTGAGATCTGTGTTATCTTCCCTTTGAAGCCACACTGATCCCCTCTGCAGTGTTATAGTGACGCCTGGTGGTGGAAATATGTTATTACAAGTTATGTGGCTTTACAACACGTGACATGATTCAACAGCACTGTCACTGCTGTGTGATGCTGGCAGACATGTGCTGTATTTGTAGAAGCATGCAGTGGATTGCAGTGCTTTACTTAGCATGCATACATGCATGTTAGAGATCTATAAAGTCATCTTTTTCCACAATAGGCTGTTAAAACATCTGAGCTATTTTTAGCATTTCAGTCATTATAAATTTGAATTCATTCAACATTTATTAGCTCCAAACACGGAAATGATCTGTTCAAATGATGCATAAATCAACCTTAACTTTCCAGGTATCTTAGCTGTGATACATTACATTGGTGATGCTGCATTGATAAGCAATATGTTTAATTTAGTTACGACTGATAAGACAACAGTACGTGATTATCTGTCATAGCATGGCAGGTTTTACTTGTATTTTTTATTTATATATCAATATATTACGGAAATTACAAATCATCTGCACTACATTATTTGAATGGGAATCCCCCTGTTGCTTCCATCATCCATCCATTCACAAATGTCTTTATTAAGGCTATCACATGAAAACCGAATAGCTTTTACTCTAATGTTACCTTCACAAGGCTAATGTGTCCGTCAATTGGCAGCGCTGTTGTCTCCCTAACACCCCCTTCACAGGGCTTTTCTTTTATCCAGTTCCAGTTTATCCACGAGTTCCATCCTTTAAGATGTGAAATCGTCCCTTTTGATTTCTAAATCTCAGCATAATGCCACCAGGTTCGGAGCTATCTTGGCACATTAGCGGCTGTCTGACACACATGCAAACGACGCTCCACATTACAAGCAGTAATGTGCCGTCTTACACTCCCGCAGCCAGTGTTGGTTCGTCATCAGTGACTAAAGATACCATACATGAATAAAGCCCAAAAAATTGCCTGCAGCTGATTCTGGAAGGAGAGCGAAAAGGAGGCCAGAGACAAAAGATGACGTTAAAGGGATAAAAGGATGAGGGGGTGAGGGAGGAGAGGAGAGGAGAGGAGGTGGTAAGGGATGGCGGTGTATGTGGGGGGTTAGCATGAGAGAGGGAGAGAAGGAGAGAGAGAGAGAGAGAGATGTGTTTTCAGAGGATTTATGCGTTTGTTTTGTGTTAAAATCTGTAAGACAGATGCCACAGCTGAGGAAGGAGAGCGGTTATGTCTCTCCTGGAACAGTTTGAGATCAAGTTTTCCAACCGCTGCAAACTGAATTGGCGAGGACAACTTTCAGTCCTGTGGATCTACAATTAACAAACTATCTCTTTCTCTTCTGTCCTCCCTCTCCTCTTCTTCAACTTTCTCCTCCTTCTCTCCCTCCGATCTCGCTCCACCATGTTTTTCTTCCAGCTCGTCATCATGTCCGGCACGGTGTTGTTGGCCTACTACATGGAATGCACGGACCTGTTCAGCGTGCATTTGCAGGGCTTCTTCTGCAACGACGCCGAGCTGATGAAGCCGTACCCCGGCTCGGAGGAGTCCAGCTTCATCCCTCCACTCATCCTCTACTGCGTGGTAGCCGCTGCACCCACAGCTGTAGTGAGTAAAACACAGTTTTTTTTTGTTTAAACCAAGACGCTCTCTCTCAAATTATTTATATCCTTGTGATGTTTGCGGCTTGCTGGATTGTAAACAACACTCATCAAATGTGGAATGTTCACTCAGGCTCTTTCTGTTGGCCTCTGGTTTTCTTCATTACAACTGTTTATATTTCCGATTATTACCTAACACATTACCATACATGCATACAGTGACACTGAATGCATCTTAGGAGTGATAATCTGCAGAATCTTCATTATAAATCTCTTTTTAGTCACCGAATTGGGTCAAACAACGGTGTTGGTCAACTGATGAAACCAGTTACAATTGCAGTTATTACATATTGAAATAACTGAACGTCGGCGGCGACGTTCATTAAGGAAATCCTGCATTAAATCACTGCTAATGAAAAACGAACATTTCAGATGAGTTGAATTTATTCTGATTCGTTACAGTAAACGCAGCGTGTTTGTCAACCAGCTTTAAAATTAGATCAGCGCTGCGCTCAGGATGATGGTGGAAAAAAATGGGCAATTATTTATGGACTTCTTTTTTAAACATGACGATTGTTTGTCTTGTTGCTTCCTAAATTCTGAAAAGGCAATATTCATTCGCGGCTGCTGTTACCACCAGGAAACTACAGGGGTCACCAAACAGCCAGGGCGGAACTCTTAAGGACTGTAACTTTAACAAAATGTGTGTGTGTGTGTGTGTGTGTTATATTCATTATTTCAGTCTTGTGTCATGCTTCCTCGAGTGTTTGGCAGTAACAAGTTACTAATAACACTTACAGTGATAAGATGACTGATCTACAGTAACGAGTAATTCAATTAATGACTAATCAGATGTCAGTAATGATATTACAGTCACTCCCATAAAAGGAACGTAAGTAACTCGGTACGTGTGCACGTCAGCTTGGAAGATAGAAACAAGAACAATAATTTTATTTTTAATTTCGTCTGCAGAAAAAATTACAAGAACATTGTAAGCAAAAATATGAAATAGTATACTGCAGAACACACAATGTCAAACATGCAACAGACTAATTCTAAGCATGTTTGTGTGTAATGTGCTGACTGTGCAGTTTAATTTGCCATGACTATTAAAGCAGCAGGTTGTTTGACATCTAACATTGCGTTACGTCTTCTATCATTTTATATAAGTATTACAGTTGGACTTGACACCTGCTTCAATAGATGTTAAATGACTTATTGACATGACATTAGTGTTGATGGGCGGTTGATGACATTAACCTTTATCCCATCAGACCTGTCTGCTGAAAGGGCTCAATGCAGTTCTCCTTTAAACGCAGCAGTAGCAACATCGAGCCACTAGGTGTCAGTGTTGCTCCACGCCGGTTTACAACACCAGGTGCCATATGTCTGCGGGCCCCCTGGGTGACTCCAGTAATAAAACCCATGTCAAATATTTTCTCCCGAAGAGTGTTTGCCTCGCCTGTTTAATATTGATTCATTTTTTTTCCCCAAATTTGATACCCACCATATGTGAGGGGATAAGATGAGTCCATCCAGAATACAGTTACAGTCGGCATTAGTCTGTTTGAAGATACTTGTTTCATCGATTCCTTTAGCCATCTGATGCATGTGCTGCATTTATATATCTTACATTTCTATAGCCTCACACACGCCTAGACTACATGACACTAGTTACAATAATAATGAACATTAGCATGCAAGCAGGGCTTTAATTGTCTGCCTGTAACAAGCTTACACTGCATGCAGCCACACACAGTGTAAGAGTGCACTACAGAGTGTGTGTGGATGTTGGAACAGGTTCGAAGACAAACATGCATTGATGTTTATGTACCATCGTTTATTGGGTCAATGCATTCAAGCATGTTACATCCCTCCTGATTTAGTTGTGTGTTAAAAACCGCAGTATCAAAGTTAATGTCATATTTTAAGGTGCAGTGAGTCAGTGAACGTCGACTTTGATCGATCCAATAATGCTTTCAGACCGGCTTTGGGTTGCCAAAATCTAAAGAATTTATTGTTGATGGGAGACTGAAGCAAAGGTTTGTGTATATACAACTGTAACAGCAAGGCTTGGGGACCTGGTTGTAGTGTGGTGGTATCATAACAGCAGCAACGCAGCTATTTCATTCTCTTTAGGAATCCGATGTCATTAAGGCAAAAAACTGGGCACAGAGTTCATCTTTGTACCAGTGCTGTTTATGAAATATAGATTTCATTTATACTTTAGCACTCTCATAATAGTTTCAAAAGAGCTGCATTTGATTCATGAACTATCAGCATTGACGTTGATGACGCCCACGTGTCTCCCGTCCATGCAGACATCTAACCGCACGAGGAAGCACGATCACGGACGTGTTGTTGAATGATCACCACCGCGCGTTTATTTGCACCGATCTGTTACAGTTACGCTTCTCTTGTGTCTCTTGTTTTTCTTCCCTGTGTTTAACATCAAGGACAGTTTGCTCTCAGGCCCTGAACGAGTGAGGCGCTTCAACTGGTGTAAAAAAATCCAAATTAGTGTCGCTCTGTTATCATCGAACTTATAAAACACAGCCGGGTGCTTATATTCTGTCACCGTGGCTAATTGGCGTGCAGACACATCGGCGGTAAAAAACCTGTACCCACACACACACACACACACACTCTGATAAACACGAAATAAATTGCTTCAAGAACCAGAAGAGTTCTCAGATTGGTCAGGTAATGTGACAGACAATGTTTTTTTTTTCACAGCTGATTTGCTGAGAGTGCATCGGCATGCAGCTCCCGTCAGTGTCGGTCTTCTGCACTGATTAACTCACACATAAAATGGAAAAAACAGAATGTTTAGTCACCACAGACGGACTGGAGAGGGAAACAAAGTAGTAGTTTTGATACAGTAAACCCTGAAGTGGGGAGAAATACATTTTTTTTCTATCAACTTGGTCAAGTTAGTTTGTGCGATGCTGTTTTTTTTCCATTTGTTCATTTGCATAAAACTAATTAAATCTGAATTATCCTAAAACCTTTTTCCTGCTTGCCCCCCCGATCACATTTCACCCCTTCGGGAGCGCTGTGTCAGCAGTTATCCCACATTTCCTCTCTGTCTCTCTCATTGGAGTGTGTGTGGTTTTACAGTCTCTTTATCCATCTGCATGTTATGCCAAACTTCTTAATTGTGCCCTTTGAGAGTCGAGTGTCAGGTGCTAAAGTTCGGCTTGACACAGTGGAGACGGCGCTTCCTCCACACGCGTCATAAACCGGGGAAGCAGCCAATCAGAATTAGAGATGACAGGCCCGGGATGTTGGCCAGTTAACAAACAGACGGTAATTTATGCAGCATGTTCCACATGGCTGGACCAATGGGAGGCTGCGGAGGTGAGACGGGTCGCGTTCATGCAACGGTCCATAAATCATAATGTCAAGTCCTTCACCCCTCAGACTCACGGTAATGAAAGCGGGTTGTTGATCTTGTCGTGCGAGGAAACTTTCTGAAGCGATCCGACGTCCACGCCTACCAGGCAGCCGGGGTTTTTGAAGTTCTCCCTTGAACTCTCTCGAACTCTTTCATTCTTTACACTATAGCCGTCGCTCAACAGCTGTCCGCAGCACTTCAAATGCTCTCCGGGAGAGACCGAACATCTGGGTTCTGTCTCGTCCTTTTGCTGTGAACAACTCTTCACTCCGCCTGCGAGTGGGACTGCACGAAACCGCAAGAATATTTCATGCATGTTATAAAGCGTGTCTAGGAAGTGAGACAAAGAGGGAGTCGATGCGAGGTTACTTTAACCGAAACAACAACAGGGTGTGCGGATCAGCATCATCAACAGTGTAATCGGTGCACAGATGTGTAGCTAATATGCTGCAGAGGTGCTGCAGGTGAGAAAGATAAATAATAACTAAAGGTGGATTGAGGAAAGGAGATAGGGAGAGTGAGCTCTTATGGGCCTGCTCTAATCCTCTGGACGGCTCTCCACCAATCACTGAGCAGCTGCCCAGACAGTGGGCGGGGCTTCAAGATGGACCACTGCTGTTCCAACATCACCTGGGTGATTGATGATATCCTGGACTACATTGTGAATAGTATAAAGGGATGCTGGGTTGCCAAAAGGGTATTTTACAAGAATTAGTGGTCCTTTTTTTAATGCTGTTAAAGGCGGTTAATGCAATCAATGCACAACCAATCACGTGATGTAAACTGCAAGTTAAACGATTTCTGCTGCTTCGAGCTGTGGAGATTGTTTTTTAATCAACAATCACTTAATTCGGCAGCTGTGTGGGAGACAACACAGGAGGTTTGTTACCTGTGCTGTGGGTAAACTCTTTAACACACACACACACACACACACACACACATTCTTCTAGCCGCCTGCCCAGCAGCAGTTTCTCCATCAGACCGAATGTAATGTCTATATTACTATGGGGCTGAAGAACGGCTGCATTAACACTCCGTGTTTTTGTCTACACAAGCAAGACATGAGCCGATGTTCTCCTTCCCTTTAATGTAGCATCTAACTTGTTTTCTCCTGTGTGTGTGTGCCTTCCTCACTTCCCCAGATCTTCATCGGCGAGGTGTCCATGTACGTGATGAAATCGACGCGGGAAGCTCTCTTGGCCCAGGAGAAGACCATCGTGACCGGGGACTGCTGCTACCTCAACCCTCTCGTCCGCCGCATCATCCGCTTCATAGGTGAGACCCGGTTTCAATGAAGGAGCCCCCGGGCCGCCTTCGTTTGATGGTTTCCTGTTGCTGACAGTTTATAAAAACACACACACTCATCGGGGGGGATGTCACACAGTCACAGAATCAATACTGCTGTTCCTGCTCCTTTAGTGTGAAAGAACAAACACACCAATATTCCACACATGAAGTACAGTTCAATGTATTCGTTGATGAGGCCGTCTGTCATGACGTAAGCTTCCCTGATGTTGTATTTAGTACCAAATAAAGAGTTAATCACGCGTCTGCAACAGTGGCATCACACCGCCATTGTGTCTGAAGCTTTCACAGTTGTCGTAAGAAAACACTCTGTACATCATCGCTGAGCTGACAGATGAGCGTCAGCGCCGTCTGTCACCTGAGAGCGCCGCTTCAATGCATCAAAGCTTCTGATGTTCCGCAGACTGGTTCAGTACATTCAGCTCAGCTTAAAGGTTCCGGCCGTTAGAAATTGTGCTGAGACTCCGGGACGGAATATAAAGGACTCGCGAGAGGGGAGAGAGGTGGGTGACGGGAATTAGAGCGACGCACCGACGATCATCGTCATCAAGGAAACCACAGTGTCCCATGACCTGCGAGTGACATGATGAACGACGGGGTTCGCCGTGTTTTTCTTGCAGTGACGAATGAAACGTCAGAGGTTGAACGTTTTCGAAATCCTTTTAGCCATCGTAGCCTTTCTACCGTTTCCCAACAGGTGCCGATCAGCCTGTTTATCGCTTTGAGAATAAAGTGCAGCACACAGACGCCGTGTAGCATCTTGTTCTCTGTAGAACAAACCTGTCAAACGTCCCTGCAGACCAGAAACTTGCAGACATGCAGCTGCAATCTTTTGAATTTAAATCAAGCCATTAAAGCCTGAGTAGAACCGGACTCTCTGTGTAGAAAGTCCCACTAATGCAGGTCGTCTGTGGACGTTTCTCGGCCTCCAAGTCCAGTGTTCGTTTTTAAATAACAGCCCACCGGTGTATGAAACAGTTCAATAGTTGATTCACATGATTTATAGTTCTGCATGTACCCAAACAATTCATCACAATTTTGTAGGATCATCTCGTTGCTCCCTCCGAACCTCCTCTC
>CAAKHC010016634.1:0-25723 GCA_901007825.1 Macroramphosus scolopax | reverse complement strand
GGGGTGGGGGGGGGGGGGGTGGGGGGGGGGGGGGGGGGGGGGGGGGGGGGGGGGGGGGGGGGGGGCTCCCTCCGATGCATAGCTCGCCCTAACAGACGTATTAATCAAAGGCTCTCTGCTTAGAGCCGTTTGGGGGGATGAATACGATCCAGTCCCCTCAGTCCTCTGCACAACACCGCTGCCTCCGCTTGATGTGTCACACTCAATGAAGGCCACAGGCAAATATATTTTACAGACTGGATGTCTTTTTCTTCCAAATAACTGCAAAAGACTTTCTCTCAGGGAAGCAGCGCCGGAGAATTCTTTCTCGCTTCACGGACAAAGTGTGGAAGCGCCGGTGTTTTTGCAAGATTTTTTTTTTTTTGTTGCTGTTCAATTTGGAACAGAAGATTCTGCAGGTTGATGACAGCTACGGGGGGGGGGAAGACTCCCGAGCTGAAGCTCCGGATGAAGAGCTGTGAGGAGGGAAACAAGCGGGCCTTGGGTGGATCGTGGCGTTGATGAATCAATACGGGGATGACAGCGAATCGCAGAGAGAAGTACGATTCCATTAATAAAAAAACGTCGTGACTAATGACTTCTAATGTTGCAGCAACACTAAAAGTAACAAACCAAACTCCTTCACACTATTAAGGATGCAGTCGGCTGCCTCTGTAGTTAGTGGTGAGCACAGAAACCCACTATTAAACAAGCCCCAGAGGCTTGGTTTTGAGTGTAAGACCATATGTTTTCTATTTATCCAGCCCATGTAAATGTTAGTTTATCCCTTCGTACTCAACTCAAGCACGTCGTCATCGTTACTGTCGGTGATGCTGACGATGCCAGATGAAGCTCTAGTGTTCCGTCAGGGGAGAACCTACAGGATCTGTCCACATGCCACAGTTGCATTTATTTCTCCACCACTCCTCCCACATGCATCCTCATTATCTCCTCGCTGTCGGGGGGGCCGTGATCAGAGCCGTCAGCTGGTCTCAGCAGCTGTCACGGCCGTCCAATAGCGCGGTCACACACCTCCGTCGTCAGCCTATCATATCACTGCTTTAAACGTGTTGTCTCTCAGCTTGCAGCTCTCTCATCTCTCATACTGCTGTCTCATCAGAATCATCAGCTGCAGTCGATCCTTCACCCCAACAGATCGGAGGGATCTTCAGCCTGCCGCCGCCACCAGCGTCTGGACTCCAGGGGGGGGGCGAAGGGATTTATCTTGCTGCCACTCAGGACAGACATCTACGACTCGGATTTCCCGAAGTGCCACATACTCTCCCTATAAAGGCTAATCATCACATGTCTTCTGTCAGAACACATAAATGCATGTTCAGATTCATGCACTCGTCTCTCCTGATTGAAACGCCACAAAGCACAAGAGGTCGTTCGCATGTAAAAGGAGGACGGACGAGCGATTCCTTTGAAAGCTTCCACGCATGCACACAAATATATGCATGCAAATGCATATATTAATGCATTACTCACTCATTTCTGGCTGCTTTACCGCCCACACGGGGATAAACAAACTACACAAACGAGGGTTAATGATCAGAAGTATCAATTAGCCAGCCGACAGTTTGGCTTTAAGTGTGTTCATAAATTGAAACTGTCAAATCTGAATTTCATAGTTGCAGCTTCAGAGGGCTCAGAGCGTCCCCCTCGACGGAGGGGGCGTTCAGCTGCACTAGTGATGTGTTGATACTCATTTAATATACAGTACGCATGTGCACATATTGTTAATTATTGATTACGATAGCAGTATCAGATCCACGAGCAGTATCGTTAAGAGTAGTACTCCTATTCAGATCTTTACTACACCCACCTGACGTTATATTCCTTTATGATAAAACCAAATAGATGAAGTTGTTGTCAGCAGGAAGATAATGATGTAGCACACAGAATCACTAGGAGGATGCTGGAGAGGAAGACGGTAATAAAGGCGGCTCCCGGTAAATCACTGCAAACTGAACCGACGACAGCAGAGCACATTATGTTGTTATCAGTATTATTATAACAATAATACCAACGGCACATTATCGAGGGAGGGCTGAGAATATCTCCCATTGTCACTATTGACAAATAAGGAGGGCGGCGAGGATGAAGGAGTAACAAATTGTGCAGCACACCTTAATCCAGTTAAACCACAGCGGCAGCTGACCAGAATACGGAGCGGCGGCTCGCTGATCTTCCCTTAATGCCTCCAGACCATAAAAACAAATATTGTCTTGGGATAAAAAAACAAGAGCCATTCAGTAATAACGCTTCTGTAAATAAGCTGTCAAACTGACGTTGATTTAAGTTAATGGTATATGTGGCCTTTTCCGAGTTGACAGGACGACCGCTCTGCCGTGACACTCCGAGCAGCCGGCGGTCTTAATGCTCGTCACATGGCCGGGTGTTTTCACCAAACTTCTGCAGGACCGTCAGCTTGTCCTGTTTACTATTATAAAGGTCAACTCCACCATGTCCAGATGACCAGCATGGGTGTGCACCGGCTGGGATCAACAATAGTACGATTTCTGCATTCCTAATGGTTGATGGGTGTGCAGGCTTGAAGCGGCAGCACCAGTTGGGAGGAAGAGGAGGCTCCTTATAGATGATCTATAAACTGTAAACCTAGAAACATAAGTAAGCTTGAAATCAAAGGGTTAACACACCCTATAAATAATGCGAAAACTTGCAAACATCAAAAACTTTTTACCTGGGTGCCTTTTTTATGCGTCAGTGGGTTTCCATAAAAGCTGCAGAGCAGCTCGTCAGTCAGTCAGACAGCACAGATGGCAAAGCGATAGGTGGACGGCGAGGCAGGGAGAAGAAAGACTCCAGAGACTGACACATTAAATAAGAATGTAAATCGCTCCCATATTCCGCTTGAACAATGTTTAGATTTCTAAACGATAGTTCAACATAAACACGAGATAGTGTGAGGGTTACCTCACCTCATCTTACTTTGTATAATCCTCCTTTCCTTTAGTGGCAACAACAGAATTCCAGTATGAAATACACCGGAGATGCACTCTGTCACCAGCTCTGGTTATGAGCCTCTACTTTGATTAACATTTTAGTGTTCAGGGGAGAAGGTTGTGTCACCTGGATATATTTTATTCACCATTTGTCAAATGATATTAATCAGATTTTGCAGTCTAGGTGCACCTCAGCTAACCCCGACACCGCAGAGCCCCCTTCCCCTCTCTTGTATAGAAACGTGGCTTTTATTCCTTTATTTTCTTCTGAAAAACTTGCATTTATATTATTTTGTCTGTCTTTTTTTAGCTCAAAATTTTTTTTTGTTGTATGTTCATTATAATAATTATCATGTAAAACCAAGTCACGTCCATGTTGAGATATTATTATATTAAGGTGATGAATCAAAGGTTCCTTCGGCGTGCACAGACCAGCAAACAAGTGGTTGTTGGTTGATGCACGTCGACACTCTGACGTCCCAATCTTGATCGTTCCGTAAACGACGAGCGCTGACGAATCTTATTCTACTTCGCACGATGGACGAGGCTATAAAAAGCGTCTCCCATCACATAATCTGTGGGCAAATACTTGAGGAGGGAAAAAAAAAAGTGCGTTCTTTTGACGCTGTCAGTCTTAAAGACATTTCCTTAGTGCCAACCGAAGCCGCCGACGGTGACATCCATCCACAGCTAAGCATAAGTAAGACAGAGGAGCTGGAGGATTTCTAACAAATCCACTGACACCTGTCACCACAAAGCACGAGAAAAGGGCTGACGGTACACACAAATATAACTGTTCAGGCGGTCTGGACCTGATAACATGGCAACACAAGTGTCGCAGGGCAGAGGATGATGCTCTACTTCGGATCATCAGGTCTGTTTCTGTGCACACAAACATGCCCCCTTTCTTTGCAGCCATGTATGAAATTGAAGGCCGAAGGAACGGCTGCCGAAACGGGGGAAGATGGTTTGATTTGCTGTCGGTACCAAAAAAAAAAAAAAAACCCATGCATAAGCAAATCAGTATTGATATATCGTCGGGCTGTGGAGCGTTTGATTCAAGATACACCACAGAGAATATATGGTGTTCATTTGTGTTGACAGCTGTAAGACTGTGTAATGGTTTCAGTCCAAACAACCCCGGACTCAGCCAATTAACAGGGTGCAGAGGCAGGAAGATTCCACCGCCCTTATGAACTATTCAGGATATTTTTTCTGACTTCATGCCTTTCTGCCAATTTAATCTTTTTTCCAGCGTCCGCTGGCACGAAACTCAAACGTCTCGTCCGGCTTGCAAGAAAACAAATTTTGGCTCATTTTGACATCCATCACATATGAGCTTTTAATCATTTTTGTACTTTTTTTTGCACTTAAAAAAGACGTATTTATGTTTTTCATTATTATCTTATGGACTTCCCGTTGCTTTCTTTCAACACGCCACACAAACCCGAAATAAGCCTTGAACCATCGCTTTGATGTTGACTGCATTCAAATATACTAATTGAGAGGCCTTCAGATTTCCTTCATGGATTACAGTGGACATCATGAGTGTTGCAAACTGACCTTTGTGCTCACTGCCGTCCTCATTATTTATGATTATCTGATTAATGTCATGATCTTAGTTTAGCGAAGCCCTGTGAAAATCTGAGTGTTAATTGTTTTGCGGTAAACAAAAACCTCCATGTTGTTTTTTTTTTATCATTATTTATTAGGCCAGTGCTAAAAGCTCGGATGAACGAAAAAGCCTGCAGCAGATACTGTAAATGATATATCGGATAAAACTTGCTTGCTGGTGGCTGCCACCGTGCACAACGGCAAATACATAATCCTTGCTAAATAATTAAAGATGCTAAACCTCATGCCTGACATGATTTCTGCACTCGGTGCGAGCGGAGCACAAAGGGAACAGAGTTGAAAATAGCCGGGACTCTCTTGGGTCCCAGCTGTGGGGGGAGGTGGTGAATCATGCACTCACTGGTGGACCTGCGTCAGCTTGCATATATCCCCCCCATATATCCATATAGTGTGAAGAAAGGTAAAACATAATGAAAGGACTTCACATGATCAGAAGAACAGTCCAATTCCCTGGACTAAATAATACTATGAGTGCATGGTAAACACTGGTCATCTATGGTTTCATCTGATTTTATTGTTATGGGAGAGAAAAAAAACATAGTTGTACTTTTAAACTACATTTTTACACATGCAGATTTATTTCAAGCAGTTTTCCTGTTCGTGTATAAATCTTTTATATAATTGTAATAAAATAAATTCATTTAATTTTAATGTAATTCTCATCTATCGTGCTATGTAATGAAAAGAATATCTAATACCGAAATCTGTACCCCCTACTGTTGCCTAAAGTTTGCCTTTGGATCCAATTAATCTTTAAGTCCTAGTACAAAAAAGAAATCATTATAATAGCTATTATCTAAATGTCACAGGAACAAGCTTCCAACTTTCACTTTCACTTAGAGGGAATATTCCCAGGATGCTCTGAGATGATATCGGTTACAATGACCGCCTGCTGGTGTTTTTTATCAAATAGGGTTGATGTATGCACGCTCGGCTAGAAATAACACGAACACAGGGAACGTGCAGAGAAATTAGTGAATCAACAAGATTTTGTTTACATCATGCTTATGGCTGTTGTTTAACACAAATCTGTCAGAGCTACACTCGGTTTCTAAATCACGAAGAACACACCCCACAGTGAAGCTGTGTGTAGCTGTGAATCAGTGCACGAACACACACACACACACACACACACACACACGAGCAGCCCGGCCCTTCTGCAGCCATCAATTCACAGCAGTGAAGCCGACTGCAGCCTCTCTCTCTCTTTTCCCCTCAACCAGAATTAATTCCTCCCCAGAGCTGATAGGCTACGCTCTACTGCAGCCAATCCGTATAATTAGGCCGTCAGCAATGTAAACCCCTGGCTCAGACTTCAAGTCCATTTCAATATTAGGTGCAGCAACATGACAATGGCTTCATCAAATGTGAGTTTTTCCTATGGTTGTTTGATAAATTGTTATTTCGCAGCTCTCTCTGTGGCTTATCGCTGCACACATCGAGCTTATGTTTCCGTTCTGTACCACTAGTTGGGAGGCAAAGGGGAGTTATTCTCCTCCCCTTTACTGCACAGAACGCTCGATGCGTCCTGCCTTCCTCTGGGTTTTATGATGCATTTAGTCCCTCATTACTAATGAATCAAGCATTTTAATGGGCATTTAATATTAGAGGATGCAGAGACCAAGGTGTCCGCCCTTGCCACTTCCCCATCCCTTTTCTCAACCCTGTTACATAAGTCATTTTTCCTCCCTGAGTCAATTATGTGGGTCCTGACGGCTGTTCTCATTCCATATGACAACAGCCCTGCTAATCGCCACCTCCCTGAGAACTGCTGCATGACAGGCCGCGTGTCAAAATCACCAGCAGAACGTCGAGGCGTGGAGAAGGGAGGGGAGGAGATGATGGAAAGTGCTTGTGTGTGTGCGCGTGTGCACGGAGTGAGTGCGTTCTTCGGGCGGTGGGAGGCAGGCGGCAAGGAGAAAGGAAAAATTAGCCTGTGAAAACAAAGTCAATGAGGCATGAAGGAGGCTTCTCTCTCCTGTGTTTGGTAGAGGTAGCCGTGCCTCCTCACTCACTGTTGCCATCACTCCAGGGTGACGGAGAGGAAGCGGAAGCCTTGAGGGGGAAGAAAAGTGAGGCTGTAACAGAATTCTACGGCCGTTTACTTGGTCTGCTGGTGGTGGCTGACTAAGGCAACACTTGACAGAACAGGCCTCCGATCCCGGACGTGCAAGCGGACATTAAGTTGTAGATAGCAATTGCATTTCCCCTCACTGAATGGGATTGCCTTGGATTGAAAAGACCTTTGGGACACAGTGTCAAGAGGGCATGTTGTACACAGTGCAACAATATCAAGGTTCGAAAGCTATTACAATGACAATGACTTGCATTGTGCATTGACTGATTACCACTGGGGGAGAGGGAAACGGTGCGCCTCGACCTGAATCCCCTTGTTGCACATATTTACCTCGAAAAATCTATCGTAATAGCTTAGCAGACCAAAGAGACACCGACATATTCATTTATTGTACAAAAGAAAGATGCAGAATCTGCACATTAGAAGGAATATAATGCTTTATCAAAGGTTAAAATGACATATAATTGCAAACATTTAGAAAGGTCAGTCAATTGTAGCCGTTTCTAAAGGGAGTTGTTTCTAGATATTGTCTGTATTTAGCTAGCAGACCCTTGTTTTGATCACTGACATGATTGCATAGTTACATTTGCAGCTTTAACAGCTTTCATTCAGTCCAATATTCACCCTTCCTGACTCTACATTAGGTTTCTAGCTACTCCTCAATGAAATATCTGGCTTTTGGGTATGAAGACGCTACAAGTCGCTCTCTGTGTGTTAGTCTTACGCTGCTGTGCAGGTAGTTCATTGGTTTTTCAGAGCATTTTCTTTGAAAACAGCTAACTGCTGACATTATGAAAGCGGTGAGAGGGAACAAGTAGTTCAATTGTGGGCCGGGCAGCCGAACAATGAGCTGAAACTTGCTGTAAAGCTCTCTAAAGCCAGGAGGAGCTGCGGAGTAGCGGGTAATTCTCCGCAGGTATTACAGCGGCAACGCTTGTGATGTTTGTGTTCATTCGATTCTTTTCATCATGAAGAAAAGACACTTTTAAAGAGATTACAAAATCATGTGGTTGCACTCCCACCGAAGTTGCTCAGTCACAAGATCATTAGACGTATCATAGAGGTACTGCCTTGTGAGCATTAAACTGAAATGCACAAACATAATTAACCTACCAGGGTGGCGCCTGATTGGTTGTTACTTCCTTTACGAGCCATGTGTCACAGGCGGCGCTGCTGCTATTAGCGCGGCTCCCCACATATACAAAAGCGCAACGGTAATTTATCTTCCATCTAATCATCATCACTGTTTTGTGAAGTCTAACCTTTAGAGGCAGGTGGGAAAAGACTCAATTACGTCTACTGGCACCGCAGGGTAACATTGCTATTCTTCTTTTAAAAATTGTTTTCCCTTCTGTGGGTACACATTAGGGCGCAATGATATGTGTGTGTGTGTTTGAGACGCTTAATGTGCATAGAAAGAAAATGAAGATGTCTCAAGTGGATCCACAGACAGTTTGGTGCTAATCCAGGCGAGTTTTAGTGGATCAGTATGAGCTGCATGAAAGGTTATTATGCATTCACTGGTGCTCTAGTGTGTTCAGACTTATGTACAAAGTACTAGCCAAAGTAAGCGATAAGTAGACCTACATTACCACCACCAGTAACCATAACCAATGTTATATCATAGTGGTTTTATCTTTGAAAGAACCAGAAGTGCTTAAATGGTAAGGTGTTAGCTCTACAAGCTAATTATTAGCTTGCACTAGCTAGCAAACAAAACATTAAGTAAAAAATGCTTTCGGTAGCTAAATTCAGATGGTTTCAATTTAACATTTTGTACGTTCCATATTGCACGTCTCGACATATATCAAGGAACACACATTGCTATCAAAACAAATATCAGAAGAGCTCAGATTTCAGCACTCATAGAGGGAACGTGACTTCATTCATCTGCTCAGGAAACCATCGTATCTTTATGAAAAATATTCTTTTGCTGCTTTTGGTGATAAATCCCACATACAGAACATTTCCTGTCATTGTTGTAATGCACTGGATTATGGGTTCCGCATCGATACCAACATGGTCCATTAATACGCAGTAAAGCTATTCCCACAGCATTGCTAGCTAATGAGCTGTGAAACAACATGTAAGCGCATCAAATTTTAAGAGTGTGACGTGTTAATTTTTATGATCGTGCAACGCCGCTCACACGCTGCACCTCACTTTCTAAAAGTGAAAGAAAAATGTGAAGCGACATGAGCAAATATATTCAAACATGCAGCATGAATATCCACAGCAGGGCCAGTGGAGGTGGAAGACGATGCTTCACCGAGTGTGAGAACCCCGTGTTGCTACGTGGAAAGAAGTCATTGCACCTGGCCAACAAATTGTCTGGCTCTTACGCTCTCTGTGAAATCTTGTTGTTTTTTACACTTTGGTTGTTTTAAACAAACAATATATGAAGTGTAAATTACCGAAAAGCTGGTAGGGTGACTTTTTTTAACGATTCGGGCAGAGCCAGGACGACAGTCTCGAGTCTTTATGCTAATCTGAGCCAAACGTCTCCAGCTTCTAATTGGACAGAAAGAAATGAGAATAGCTTTGATGGTGTCATCGAAAATCCCAAGAGACAGAAAGAACATCCAAAATACTTCTTTACTACTATGTTTCATGGAAGTGTATTAACGTCTTCAACCTACTTTATACCAGCAGCAGGATATAAAAACCCTGGTTGAAACATTGCCTATGTCATTAAAGTATTGTGTGTTGTTAATCCAGCGTACTTATGCTCCTTTTTCCTCTACCTGCAAAATGTGCAATATAAACATTTAATCAGACACTGAATTAAAAATATACACATTCCTGTTTCCTATCAGAATAAATCCTGTATGTTAACAGAGTCAATTAACACGTACACTATGTGCTCACTGAAGTGTGACTCGCTTTTGGCGCTTACTGAAGTTAGGCCGTTATAACATGAATCATCGTTAAATATTCGGAACATTTCCAGCTTAACCTTTTCGGATTCCCACGAGGTCAACCGACTGAAGAAGAAGAGAAAGAACAATCACTTCATTAATGACTGTGTTCAATGATAGGTAAGTAAATAAGGAGTACCTGTAAGTGTTTCCTCATCAGAACTGATGGTTGAAGCCTGACTGACTCACTATGGCTGATGTCAGAAGGCCTTAGAGTTTCCCACCTCGACAGACACACATGCCTAAGGTCAGTACCACTGCCTTGCCAAGTGTTGACCTTTGCTCAGTTAGACGGGTGCTAAGAGTTGCCCAAAGGTCTCTTCGGGTATGTCTCAGAGACTGGGAGCGAACGGACAATGACAACAGCCTTTAACTACCCCAGCATGACTCCCCTTGCTTGTAAAAACATTAACATCATTTGTCAGCATGCATTAGCGTTCTGTGGCGAAGTACATCAGCCTATTTCTGGGCAGATTCTCAGTCACATGCACACGACGCCTTGAGTAGATGACGATGTAACACTGATCTTATTAAGCCGGAGCAACCTGTGCATTGAATTGTCTACCGAAATCCCGTCCACACTCATATCACTCACGTCTTATCACACACTATACATTTTGCAACAAGATTTTCTTCGGCGCCTCCGAGCTACTATCAATTTAACAAACGGAAAATTATGCCTTTTGCCAAGGTTACAACAGCTACAGTGAAGATAACCTTTTTCTTCTGGAATTGGTTTTCTTTTAAAAGCAGATATGTTTTAGCTCTTGAGCTGAAACCTCTTAAAGAAGCAAACAAACACTCGCCTCCTATAAAAGGGAGCCGTTGGAAGGGAAACAGAGTGGTATCTATTTCACCTCGCATGCCGTTTGAATCCTCCCCGCACGTAATCAGGTAAGCCGATATCTCGTCTCCTGCAGCATCGCAGAAGCATCGCGTTGACGTGCAGTTTGTATTTAATTTAGCATCATGAGCCTTGTCCTTAAAAGGAATCCGCCTCTAATGAATATACAGTAAAGATATTCGGCGGAGGATGTGGAATATAATTAACTGATAAATTTCAAGGGGAAAAATAGTTGTTATCTGGAATAAAGCATCATCTGAATTATATCAGAAAGAGCCTCGCTTACACAAAGTATGACTGCTCAGCATGCCAAGTAGTAAATACATAACCAGATCTCCTCCGTCCCTCATGCTAATTATTGTTTACAGCTTCAAAGTATCCTGTGTTGTGCTTTTACTGTTTACTGCTGCTGACGAGACAGCAATCAAGCTCAAACCCTCCTGTGCTGCTATCAGACAGCCTTTCTTGACCAATCACATTGTCTCGTTGTTTACACTCAAGCAGTGTGGGATGTAAAAATCAGTCTGTCCTGCTGCGTGAGATATTTTTAGACTCCTCTGGAATAAAAAAGATCAAAAACACGCGTGTGATATTACACTTCCGACGAGCGTGTGGAGATGGGAGGGAAGAGAGTGGCAAGGGAAGGCAGAGTTGATGGGAGAGAGAAAAGAAGAGATGAGGAAGAAAGAAAGAAAGAACGGGAGGAGGGGGGGACAGTCACACTTGGTTTGCCTCATCTCTGGGCATATCATCTGGCTTGCAGGGGGAAAATTACTGTACCAGTCGCCCAAAGGCCAGAGTGGCTTCCTTAACCACTATAATAAAGTGGAAAAGTGTGATTGCCCAGACAGTGCTGCTGTCAGCGTGTTAATTAGACACAGTGCTTTATCAGAGCTGGCCACTCATGAACCCACCAAGCAAATTACCATAAATGGTTTACTATCAGCCTGCACGGGAAAACAAACTTAAAGCACTTAATCTAAATCCATTATCATTCGGCTGAAATGTATGTAACTTGCTGTATGAAGGAAGTGTTACAGAAAATATACAATCCCGGATAGTCTCATTGATTTAAACAATCCAAAACAGTTGTTTTTAGGGAATACCTTTCAAATTAAATGCAGCCTTTGAAACATTCATTATTTTTTTGCAATCCGAATTTGCAAACCAGGATCCCAATTACATCATCAAAAAAAAGTCATTTCAATGTCTTTCGGGGTTTTCGCCTATGATTTTCTAATTGGCAGCATGTTTAATTCTCAATTTATCACCTTGCTAATTTAAGACGGAGGGTGTTTGTTATTCCCTCATCAACTCCGCGTGTTAAGAAGTTTTATTTAGGTGCAACATACGGGACGCGGAACAATTTTCATAGACAATAAATGTGACGGTTAGATGTATATTCAGCAGCTCAGAGCAATTATAAAGTAATCAAACCTCAATATACTCACCATACATTCATCATTATTGCAGAATAATATACATATCTGATATGTATTATAATCAGCCTGTAATACATTAGTATAACAGGACTGATGTGTATTATGATATAATGCATAAGGGAATATGGCTGAAAGGGTGGAAGGTCTGCTGTGGAAGATGCTAATTTAAGCTGTTAATTAACATGAGACATTAGCTCGCTGATGGGAAAACATTACATCTTGAGATCAAATTAAACATGAAGTCAATATAATAAACCAGCTATATGTTTAGGCTTCATATAAAAGCTTTTGTTAAGCCAATAAAAAGAAACACGAAGCAGAGAAACCCAAAAAATAAAAGGAGCAGCATGGTCATTTGTTCTTTCTTACACATTCGGAATCACACTACAAAGTATGTAAATACAGCTCGCAGCGACTTCACATTGTCGCTGATATATTCATCTTCTTCCTCAACAAGAATATACAATGGGGGGTTGAGAAAAATCAACAGTGTTTATTCAGCCTGAAGACAGTAGATATAATAATCACCTCCCGCCCAAGTTTTTCACAAAAAAAGAAAGAAAGTAGGCTTTTGAATAATTCAGGAGCTCTGAGTGTGTCACGGACTGAGTATTTAGCTTGAGGAAACTCTGACCGAAGTCGGAGAGGGATCCTATTCTTCCCCCTTTTCATCTATTATATCTGTTCTTGATAGATTTAAAATTGACACCTTCATAACGAGAAAAAAAAAGCGGCATTCATACTGTACTTTGGGATCTGCATGTCCCCGTCACAACAGCAAATAAGTTTAGATAAGTTACAGAAATACGATTTGATGTTGCTCATGGGATTTTTTTTTTTTTATCATCTAAGATAAAATCATCAAAAAAAAAAACCCTCTCTCAACAGGCAATAATGCCGGGGAATTAGGAGACAGCTCTGTGTGAATATCTGATTTGTACTCTTAACACTGATAAACCCTCACCTATTTGAAATGCTTTGGCGGGTTGCACCTTTAGGCTCCTAAGAGAAAGAGTCGGCAACGCCGGTTGCAGAAGTGATGAGATAACACACATAAATTTGAGGTCGTCAGGAATTGGCTCGGGAAATGAAAGGGGGGAAAATGAATCCCGGTGAAAACGGGAAGTGTAGGTGGGTGAGCAAGGCATGTCTTAATCTATTTCCAGGAGCGTTTGCCTGAGTGCTCGCCCTTGAGCCCATTATTTCCCATGCTGTGGGTGAAAATGAAAGATAACAGGTCAGAGCTGATTGTGTGGGAAGGCAAATGAACATCTGCCGTATACCCTCGTCCGAAATATGCCACAATAAACACGTATTGGAATATCCAGGAAGAAAAAAAAAAAGGATATGAATACATAGTAAATCTTCACAATGACGATTTGAAAATTACTTCCATTTCGAATGGAGTTGCCCGAGAATAGATAGACGCAGTTATTCAAAACCAGCCATCTATCTTCCTTAAACTCGCCTTGGTATTTCAGTCAAGACTTTCCAGCCTCGGCTCTCTCAGCAACTTTAAATTGCCGACGTTTAAAGTCGACATAAATCATTTTAAAGCCAAAATACAAAGCAGCGCATTTACTAAAAACAATACGACACCCAGCAAGCAGGCAACTGTGATTCATACATAATGTTTTCGGGTATTACTAATAGTAATACTGTTATTTTGTTGTTGTTGCTATCTTAATCATTATAGATTGTTTATTAAGAACCGTAAAGGGGATACAGAGTCGTTCGTGTTATTTGTGGCCTGCAGACCTACAGATAATGGAGCATGTGCTATGCTAAGCACTAACAGTATTCATCAGAGTGCAGGCCTCCTAAGTGGACAATATAACCAGCATGCATTAGGAAATCTATCATTTGTATGATGTGTATGCATGCATAGAATATGCCCTATGCGCAGGATTGCACAGTTCAACCATGTTTTGGAAGAGAGATGTTTTCCGTGCACATCTGTTCATGCAACAACGGCACAATGCATGTCTGTGTGAGATATTCTTCGGCTTAGCAAGTTGTCAGGACTTTATCCTCCCGGTTTGAGAGGAACTATGTGCTTGGCTTGAGGTTGAGGAGTCACAGGACACACAGCTGTTTATTGCACTGGCAGATTCAGTAGACCAAGGTCGCGCTTGGATACAGGGTTTTTTCCTCACAATAGAAATCGGAGCTCCTTATTTCGTGACATCTGACAACGATTCTCGGAACGGCCGACGAACATCCTCTCTGCTTGAGGTGTTTTTGCTCTGGTTTTCCTAAAAAGCCTCACAAAACAACACAAGGAAGCGCTGGAATGCGAGTGTGTGTCTTTCCGACGAGCGTCGGTCCAGAGGAGGAGAGTCGGGAGTGGACTAGCGGGTCACTGAGGTACATGCACTCAATTAACACGTCTTTGAATCCGGCTCTGTCTCAGTCGGCGCTGGCAAATGAGCTATAGCTCTACAAAACGGCTTGATTAGGTGTGAAGCGGCCGGAGAAGACTTTGGAGAAGTTCTACTAACTCCAGAGTTCAGTGTACTCCGGTTCTCCTCTGAGCCGGGGTGAATTCTCCAGGTGCTGAAGGAAAAGGAATTCAAATCTCCAGCGTATTGGATGCCACATTGTGCTTGTCAAAGAGAGTTTCCGAATAATAAGACAGTTTGCTTTGTCACCGTGTGTGAGACCTCTTCGCCACCTATAATCTCCTTTGATAGACTGAATGGGATTCTAAAGAAAACTTCCTGCGTAAGGGTTGGTTGAAAAAAGGCAACAGCAGCCGAGGAGCTTGTATGTAAGAGGTCTTCTAACCACAAGCTAACCTCATTACCTCCCTCGTATCAGAGCGCCGAGTCAGAGGATGCAGCTTGACACCTGGTTAATCTCATTCTGAAGACATACGTGTGACCTTTGGTAAAGCTGAGAATAATTACCGCCGCTCGGTAGATTGAACCGCTACATACAGTGTACTTACATACAGTAAATTTGTTTGCAAGAAGCTCATTCGAGCGAGACGTTCATTTGACTAAATCTCACTCGATTACAGGCTCTAAATAGACAAAAGGGCATTATCATCAGCGTGCAGGCGGAAAATGTAATTGCAGGTTCCCGGGCTGTGATGGATTTCGCTAATTAATGAAGTGTGATGGCACCAATACTCAGAAATATGATATCATAAGAAGGGAGGACGACAGTCACAGATGAGCTGCTTTAGGAAACACAACCGACGACCGACTCCTCTTTAATCAATGCCGAAACGTCCTCTGCTACATAATCGAACAATCAAGTCGTATTGAACAAGCAAGACTGTGTCTTTGTCTTTAAAGCCCTAAAACAAAGAAGCTCGAGGCCTCGTGAAACAATAATGTGCACGTATATAATTAATTAGACGTGATCATTTATTGAGGCTTTCGTTTGAGGTTAACCGCAATCGAGCACAGGAACGATTTTGTGCTACAAAGAACGGACAGAAGGTTGTGCAGCTTCTATTATCCGCCTTCTTTGGATCCGTTCAGACGTGTCATCGTGCGTATCGGTCGAGCCGATCGCTCGTGGATAGCTCTAAGCGCTGGTGTGAAGGCACCGGGGACTCATTGATATCCGATGATTTAGACCACGTTCAGAGCTGTTAGTCGTTGTAAGACAGCACACGTGGACGTCTCTGTCTCTCTGTGTTCCTGAGTCTTTGGTTTTGGACGATATGTACCTTTGGATGATTGGACCTTTGTCTTCGTATCTTGTTAAATAAAACGTTCTTCTGGCTCGTTTGTGTCTTTATACCTTACAAATGGTGTCTTATCATGTCTGAACATTCGGGAATAAAAGATATATGACGACTTCGTCAAACGTCTTGGGTGATTCGGCTGGAACACACCGAGGAGTCGACATGATCTATGCGCCTTTTCATTGGTGACAAACCTTGCAGAGGACGCTGCCTCCCGCTGGGTTAAAAACACAGCTGTTGGTGTCTGCAAGCAGGGAAGTGAGCTCCATCACAGGTTGTCACGAGAGACGCATGTGTAGATGCAGTCTAACGCCTGGTGTGAACTCATTGTTCACTTGGGAGCGGATCACCAGCGATGTAAATGCATGTTCTGTACGGGGCCTTTGATGCGCTGGATGACATAACCTGCAGTGGCTTGTCACAGCGGTCGTACAGTTCGCCCTACATAGCAGCTGTCTCCGGCCTTTCAGATTTCAAAGTGTCTCTCCTCTCTCTGAGATTCCTGCTCAAGGGGTTGGACGGACGATCTGGTAGGTGATGACATTGACAGGAGCAGCCAGTAACTCAAGCAGAGTGGAGCTGCTAGGTATCTGGCTGGAGGTTGGGGGCTCAGGGGTGAGAGGGCGACGGTCCTCCGGACAAGTCAGAACAAACATGTCAACTTATGGCCTGATGATGCGATGTGACATCTCCCCCGGCCGTGTGAACGAAATATGCCGAGTCATGACCTGAATCCAAATCCCTCGGCCACAGAGGTAGTGTTTATCATGAATTTCCATTTCGTCGCATGGTGTTATTCATTGCTTATCCTCGCTTCTGCCAACATTTAGCCTGATTCAAATGTACTTTGAATTGTTTTTTTAATTTAAATTTTACTGGGGAGGATGAAAAATACTTTTGCCAACTCACTCGAAAAAAGTAATTTTCTCATCAAAATTCAATTATTATTCCATATGAATGGAGATAACAAGGTCTCGAATTTAATTATACTAATAGAGAGAGAACAAAGTCCAGATTGATGACTGAAGACACATTCGAAATACGCTTAAAGGTACAATTTGCAGCCGAGCTTAACGAGCTAGCGCTTTAAATTAAGAACTCCCAATCAGTAGGGGGCAGCGTAACACCAGAAAGTTGGGCCGCCCGCTCTTATTAATTCCATTTTCCCTGCCGCCACCTTGCCTAACCCTTTAAGATAAAACAAATATCAGCTCATAAGCAAGAAATATTCAATGTTTCAAAAAGTTAACCTCCTGCATGGTCCTTTTACTCTCTGGGGTAACATGCATAATGATTGTCTTAGATCCTGCGGTAAGTAGAGTATATTCCCAGGACCTCACTTTTTAAAGATGTACTGTCTAAATCCTCACATTTAAAAGATAAATTTGGTAGCAGCAGAGCGTTACGGAGCAACTACACATGGAAATATGTCTTCTGTGGTTCTCGCTGTGGAGAGGCTTGTTTATGCCTAAGATGGAAAACCGTCAGGGTTGGGTTGGCACAATCTTGAAATTGGAGAGCAATCATAATCCTGAGGGCTAATAAAAGGGGGACAAATTTGAGGAGCACAGACTGAATATGAAATGCATTTGGACCGATGAGCGAGTGTGTTCTTTCCCAGAAGAGCTATTTTTAAACCGTGACGTCTAATGGCGAGCGGGGGGGGGGTTCGGTTTTTTTTTTTTTTTTGACTGGAGTCAGCACCTCTGTTTCAGATCACATGGATTAGAGGCCAGGAATGAACAATGTGTGCGGGGCTCTGGCAAAAAACAGGCGTCGGGACAGCCAAGCACTCCTCAATCATCCACACTCGGTGCAGCGGGCCAGCAGCTCCCAAACACATCACCAAAGCAGAGATTACTTTCAGAGACCTGATCACTTCCATCATCCTATTCATCATCATCCCTAGCCATGGAGAAATTTAGGCGGCGCACCAGCCAGCTAGCAAATGTGTTCTAACCAATAGCCTCTTCAGACCTCACTGTTCTGGGTTGTCAAGTGTCACTTGACTGCTATGAGCATCAGTCATTTTTTCCCTTTTGTCTCATCAGCTTCCACCGCGATCCTTTCAATGGAATCAACGCGGATGTCGGCAGCTGAATTAGCGCGCCGTCTATTACACTCCCCCTTCGCAGTGCTCCGTAATTTGGTGCCTACATTTCCTGTGTGTTCCCCTGTGTTCTCATTATCTGGCTTTTATAGGATGCAATTCTGCTGCTCAAAGCACCAAGCAAATTCACTGAGCATGTAATAAATACAGGCAACTTTTTTCTTTCTGACACAAAGGAGGGGATGTTCTTCTACTTGGTTTTTAGCGTGCGTGAGATTTACCGCTTCACGAACTACAACGGTTCACGTCCTGATGTATCAATGTACTTTTAAGTATGACTATAGATATCCGTAAGATTAAACAGACACATGAAAAGAATAATTTCCCCCCAACAGAGGCGGTGCAGAACTCTGAGCAGCCACTTCATTTCCCAGGATGTTTTCACTATAATAATGTGTCAGCTCGGGTTTGTGGTGATTCTATCATGGCACAAGGATATTACCGGTTGTGGCATGTGTGTTCATGCCTGCATTTGTTGATACAATACTTTTTTTTCCAGCCCTCCAGGAGAACCAGGGTTTGCGCACAGAAATGTGTGGTTGCACCTGCAAGACGATGCTGATTACTCGCAGTTAATGAGATCCTCCTTTTCCTTCAGGTGAAATAAAAATCTTCGTGTCAATGCAAAGGAAAATGTGAGAACGTGCTGTCGACAATGCACCGGATTCCCTCGGGGTCAAACTGCACAGAACTCAGTTGTAAATTGTCGTTTTTTAATTACGGATATAAATCGGGGCAATGAAATTGTTTGGATAATCCCATTGGCTGAGCTTAAAAAGGTTAATTAATAAGAAAATATCCGCCTAACGTTGCATTGCTTATTATTTATGTCGCTTTCCAAACTTCCATTCTATCACGGAATTAACAAGAAGCTGCTTTTCTGCACATAAACGCTGTTATAGTTTTTTATTTGAAATAAGAAAGCATGTAAGGAAATAGAGATACTGTCGCCTGCTCCAAGGTTTCTTTTTTTGATATGAATAACGTCTTAATAAAGACAGCAGGCGGATTCTTATTCCAACTTGGGAGGTTGAATAATGAGCGGTGGAGTTACTACACACTTGAGAATATAAGTGAGTGTTTCCGAATGTATCACTCATGTTCTTCTTGACCCTTTGTTCCTTGTCCGGCTCCTGCACTCAAGAAACTCCTCGCATCCTTTTTCTCTTCATCACTTCAACCTGCCCACTGCTTGTGCTCCTCGCAGCGGCTGCTCTGCCCTCTTTCGAAGCACCGACTCCTACATGTCACATCACATGAGAAGAAAAGTGGAGGAGCTAAAACGCCCATGTGAGCAGCGCAGATAAAATACTGGCATGCAGGTATTCAGTTCCTGATGCCCTCTCTTGATGTTTCAACGCTCAGGAAGCCTTGATGATGGATGATTATTATTTATTCTGCAAAAAAAAAAACCCTTATGTGGCTTCATCTCGTCTGTTCACTCTCATTATTCACTTTCATTTGAATTCTGACAGCGGCGGGCGGTCGGTAGCATGTTGGAGTGTGAGCATAGGAGATGTCATCAAAGCAGGAACAGTGCAGCGCTCCACGTAGGAAGACACAAGTCTTATATAATATTGAAGTGACCTCCCGCATGTGTAGGAGGACATGCATTATATATATTCCATGTTTTACAGTCCAAAGTGACATAAATCAAAGGGCTGTAAGCTCAGACTCGGTGAGGCTGCAGGAAATAGGTCGTTTCCTGGACAAGATGTACCTGCTTTGTTTCGTTAAGTGAATTATAAAGAACCTTTTGTCTCTGAATCAGTGGCACATTCACTGAGGCCTCAAATTCTTGCAGGAAAAAGAGTTGTGTTTGAGCGTTCTTGCTGTGCAACGCCTCCATGCAGACTCAAGTCTGCCCTCTACAGGTTCGGTGTGTAACTGCGGGCGCCAGGCGCCTCCGTCAAATCGCATGCACACGTCTCTCATCCGCGAGGGCACGCAGGGATGTGCCTAAGCACACTCTTAAACTCCTGCTGACAGCTGTGATTAATTGACAAGTTGATTGGCAGCTCAAATGCCACAGATTGTCATCACGTTCGGCGCTGTCTTACAAGCCGGGAGACATCTTTTGTCTGCTGTCAAGGGGACACAAACACACCAGACACGCCGGTTATACTCGACTATCATTCCCTCCCCTCACGAGGTCTCTAATACAGACAAATTTGCTTCGACAAATTTCCATCAGAGGTGCAGCACATAAACTGTTACGTCTGAAGAATTCAGTCATCTTCTCACTCAAATCTCGCCGAGCGCTAGGAGGATGTAATTCTCATTTTTGTGAAGCAAATTATAGCTTGAGCCAGAAGGCAGTTAGCCTATCTTAGCATAAATACTTGTAGTGGAGGAAACCAGGAGGCCGACTCTGTCCAAAAGGCAAAAGAATCCATAACCTCTGAAGTTAGAAAATGAGCTCATTGCATCTCATTTAATCCACAGACGGTGCAAAACTGGCAATTTGTATTTTTTTTTTTTTTTGCATGAGATTCTGTGCTGCAAGTCGAGTCCAGTATATTACCACTACATCAGCTTGTACTCTCAACTAGCACAAAACTCTGGATTTTGAGAGCAAAGATGCATAAATAAACATCATCGTGCATCATCATGTCATCACTGAGACACCCGAAACGACTACAGAACAGATAACATGAAACAACCAGAGGAAACAATATTAAAACCCGTGTCAGTTGTGATTTGAAAGAAGCGTAACGTGAGCAGCGGTGAGAATCCACAGAACATGAACCACACACATGCACGTCATTTTTAGTTTTCCAGAAATAGACGTGACCAGCGATTTAAGGTCACGCGTGTTTGCTTTCTAGAAGAGCATCAGTAAAGGAGGGGGGGGGGGGAGCTTAGACAGCGGTGCTTCTACCTGACAGAGCTCTGATCGTCCAATTAGTGTTTGTTTTGGTTCAACATTGACATAAAATTGTCTCATAAATAAACAGACGACGGCGCGTCACGCTGCGCTACCTTTCACTCCACCCGTCTCCACGTTCTCACAGCGAGAAAGTTACAGGAAATATAAAAGGCTCCATTTACATAAGCGGAGGAACACAAAAGCCCATTTAAACGTGTGCCGTGGGACCTTCGGTGCCTTATTACCATCCGGGCCTTGGTGTGCTTGTTCCGCGCAGAATTCTGATTTCGGCTGCGTTTCTTTTTTTTTTAAAGATCCTCATCAAACTCGCCGCGACCTCGATGTTGACTGGAGCAGGAAGCTGACTGATAGATGACGGGGAGCTGGACACAAAACAGACAGCAGATTAAAACAGGAGAGGAAGGGAGCCAAGGCTTACCCTTTATCTATTATTATTTTAATAATCGGATTCAGGTTTAATTCTTGAATCTCACATCGCTGCACCCCCTGACGACTTCCCTCCGCATCCCCGTTTTCCCGCCTAACGTTTCCTAGATTTCTTTTTAATTCCTCACTTGACCAAATAGTTGCTCAGCCGGAGTCACGTCGGGCAGGAACGTCCCTCCGCGAGTCACCGAGGGGACACTTTTGTCGGTTAAGAGCTTTCGACTGATATCAACTTGTGCTACGACGGTGCACCGCTGTCCCATTAGTCGAGGGCAGGTTGGCACAACATCCGACTACAGAGATGGCGTACAAATCCATCGTGTTCTCCAGACAGTGATAATCCCCACTGATCTGCTCTCCGCCTCTCCCCGTCCTCCCCGGCCGTCAGACAATAGAGGAGTGAGGGAGTGAGTGACAGGAGGCGACTGACGGGGGAACTACAGAGAAAGGAAACAGCGATAGAGGAGGAGAGGAGGTTAGAGGAGATTGATAAGAGCGACTGACACCGAGAAATATGGACAAAGAAGCCCCACATCAGTGCCCCCCCACCCCCCACCCCCCCACCTTGATGTCACGAAGGCTCACTGTGCAGCCATGATGCACATGATATGCTCCAGAGGATTAAGCAGTAATCACAGGGGTTTGGCTGTATTCATGAGGGAGTATCTACTATAAATCCCTCCTCTGCCACAAGCAGTTGAGCCCTCTGCTGGCTCCTCCGAGGGCTGTACCTGGGCGTACAATCAATGCTGCTGAGAGAGGGGGGTTACACCACTTCTAGGAAGGATTCGGAGGTCTCCTTAATCGCACGCGACGCAAGCGGTTTGTCCTCAAAAGAGCAAACACACGTACGGCAGACGCAACACAACCGGAAAGGAGATTTGTCCTTTTTTTTTTAAACAGCTTACGTCGTATTGAGTCTACAAAAACCGGCTTTTATACAAAGTCAAAGCTTTTATTTCATAAATTACAACGGGATTTGTGATATTTCCGCACACAGATTCGAACCCTCGAAGGCCGCCGCGCACAAACACGTTTTTTTTTATGAATGGGAAACATGTTCAGCTTCTCTCTTATCATTATCTTATCTGAGGCGCTAGTTAAGAAGCTGGAATGAAACCTGATATTCTACTATAGTGAAACATCGTAATACTTCTTCCTCCGACCATCATTGACCAAGTGGTTTCCTTCATTATAGCATTTAAAAGATTTAATTCGCAAACTAGTCCCACAGTCCACCTGCACCGATGCCCACCAGTATCCGTGTTCCTCCTGCCAAGTGTCGGCCTTTGTTTTGGTCTTTGATCAGCATGAAATATCACCAATCATCCTTTGAAACTAACACCCTGCGTTCTGCCAATTGCGGGGCACAATTTGAGTGTCGTGACTAACTGTGTGCCCTTTTCCTTCCCCTCTGTCTCTATAAAAACATATGCACCGCTCTGTCTTCCTCATGGAGTTGTTAAGGTCCGCTGTGCGGTGAGATACCGACTCTGTTGACGCGTCTTTATCTTTCCGTTCGCAGCACACGAATACGTCGTCTGGAAACAGAGCTTTTATTTCTTTCTTGGAAAAGCGATGACAAAGCTGCTGCGGCCCGCCCGGCCGTGAATTTAAGGAGACAACTTTAAGTCGCCGGCCTGCTGCGTGTCACTTCGCTTCCCGTGTTAACATACGAACTACACGGAGCGGCTGCTATCGAGAACACGCGGGATGTCGTCACGTGACTTTATCAGCGGCGCTGCAGCTTCAGCACCAATGCTAACAGGTCATTTTGAAGGGTTGCATCATCCAGCGTGAAGAAAGAAATATGTAAATGAGAACAAAAAACCACGAGATGAACGACTTTGCGAGCTGCAATTAAAACGGTATAACGACAACAGAGAGCAAACAGGGGCCGAATGGAGATCGAACACAGAAGCAACCTCGTTCTGTTGACTTATTTCTCTTTACAGCTGCGACACCGTGTAAACATCATCCGTCTTCTTCCGAAGTCCACAGAGCTCCTGATATTTGTTGTGCTTTCTTCTTGGACCACTTGGCAACATAAGCAACCGCTCAACCCATTCGCAGTATAAATACACAACCCAACCCAGGTTGTATGTATGACAAACACCTCTCAGTGTCATCAGAATGACCTCTGACCTCTAGAAACAGATTATAATCCTTCTGCAGGACTGTTGTATCTGCATGCCTCATAGAGCAGCATGTAAGTACATGACATAAATACACAACTTCAAAGTTACTTTACTGTTGGTACGTATAAAGTCAGGCAGTGAAGATGCAAAAATACACATTGACAGCAAAGTAAATTAACCAAAGTGATGCTTGCAAATGTAAATCTGATACAGTGTTTTAGATATTACTGTGTTTATACTCTCGTTTGTGAAGTGTTGTCACTGTAGATCTGTTTCTTGTCCCTCATGAGAGAAACCTCCGGGATTATTAAGACATAAGAAGAGAAACTTGGTAGCTTTCTGTACACTCGAATAAACCGCTTCCCTCACGTTATGGAATCTGCCTTCAAAGCTGTGCCAGAAGTAACTTCTGTTTAGTGTTAAAGCTCATAGAAACCAGGATATTCTGCGCACACGCACATTCCTGGATCAGGCTTCACTATTCTGGATTAAGACTGTCTCAGCGTGTCAGGATGAAGATCCTGGTGAAATCGTTTATGCGTCAACTCTTCCTCTCTGATTCCAAAACCTGTTATAATACCGTCAAAATAAAAAGGTTCATCTCGCTCCGATCGGCGTGGACGACTTCCTGTTTTCAAATGAAGGAGTCAAACACACGTTAGGCGTCTCTGTGAAGGAGACATTTGTTGTTTTTTCTTGCCGTTCCTCCCTCGACGTCGTCGTCGTGAAGCTGCGTCAAACAACCCGACCAGACAAACGTGTGCTCACAACAACATCTGGGAGAGAAGCAGCACAAAAGTAAACAGCGGATCTGATGTTGGAAGCAGAACACCGGCAGGTAGAAGATCAAAAACATTGTTTTTACTTTTGAATGCATTTTATTCGTCGTGCCCCGGCTGAGATGTTTTTTTTTTTTTTATCACATCATTAATGGTGCGGAGCGGCAACAGAAGTGCACTCGGGGGTTAGACTCAACTTCCATCTTCAATCCGACATGATGAGAGAAACAAGAGCGGCGTCGAGACAGTCGCTCTCTGTCCTTTTTGGCCACTTCTCAGAGGGAATAATGAGGAGAGAATCGTGAGGATTACCGAGGCCTCTGTAAGACACGGCCACACAGAAATCCATCTGACTGTGCACGGAGCTGCTGACAGGAAGAACGAGACCGGTCGGGGGAGAAGCAACGTGATCTTGCCTTTTTTTTCTCCCCCCCCGACAACAACAGATGTTGTAATCCCCCCGCTGTGCAGCGGTGACGGCACATATCGGCAGTCGGGAAGTCGAACCGCTGGCCAGGGGTTTAAAAGCAACATTATTCTCACAAGCCATTGCTCTCATTGTTCCCCTTCTGCTGTCAGCATATGCAGATGCTCCGCGTAATGTTGTGCACTCAGTAATCGCGGGATTACAACCGGAACCCGGCACCATCATGGATTTTTTTCGGTCCCTGCCTCTATTCTCGCTAACTTTTGCACATATATTCATGTTGCTGTTTCAACCGATAATGAATACAGAACAGTCAAACATCTGCCCTGTAAATCCGATAATGTCCAGACGCAAGAACGCACTTTATCGTGCTCAACCTGTTTTCGGCGGGCGTGAATTGCAAACATCAGCGAATTATAATATTTATAGAATATCCACTGTCCTGTTTTTCTGCTGCGATGACTTCATCTCCCGGCCGCACGGATGCATTCAAGCTCGTTGTAATTTCAATCTGGGTGCGTTCCTTGTTGCAGCGCGGAGGTTAAATAAAGAGTGATGGGTGAACCAACACACCGACGTCGAGGCGGAGAGCGCCGGAGAAGAGGGGAAACATTCTTTCTGAGCCAGGACTCCTCCGATCAGCCTCTCTTTCGTGATCGTAGCGTCTAAAAATATCGTTTTCTGCACGTTCACGATCGTCGTCTACGACTTAATTAGCATCAAATAGCAGCTATTAACGTCTGCCGCTAACGAACTTCAATTATGTTTCGCACTCAGTTTATTGCTTTTTGACAGCAGGAGAAAAATCACCTGAGTCTGTAACATGTTCCGACAAATGTGTGTGTGTGTGTGTGTGTGACAAATTGTATGAACTTCACTCGCTAGTAATTACAAGGTGCTTTTTTCTCAAAGAGGCAAAGACGATATATGTTATTGATTACAATTACAGTCCCCTCCATCATCGTTTGTCCACTGTGAACATTCGAAAGTGGCAGCCAGGAAAAAAAATCACACGTTTCTTTGTAACCTGGGTAGAATACTGCAGTACACGATATACCGATGTGATTACAGTGGTGGAGTCTGTAAACATTAATCATAGATCGGTCGGATGTTTAAAAGGCTGAAAGGGAGGAATGAAAACATGACTTAAGAAGCCCTTAAGTGAACCACTTTACTTCCAGCTGCTTCACTGGGCTGCTCAGTGGCAGAACACAGGGGTTCACTGGGCCTCCTAGTGTTAAACCGCCGGGATAAAAAAGCAACCGAGAGATCAAGAAGACCAGATTTTATTTATAATTAAATAACGGAATTCAATTTAAAAAAAAAAAAAAAAAAAAAAAAAAGGAAGTTCAAAAGTTTTCAAATGTTTAATGAAAAAAAAAAGAAAAG
>CAAKHC010016633.1:13141-24263 GCA_901007825.1 Macroramphosus scolopax | reverse complement strand
AGGGAAGGGGGGGGGGGGGGGGGGGGCAAAATCAGGTCAGAAAAATATCCAGAGCATCTGTACAGTGATCAAATCCCCAGACTAGCAGAGATATATTTGGGTTTGAAGTAAATACTACGATGCTCCTTCCTGACGTTGAGCAGTTTGCTCATGAGCAAGGCAGACACTCTACCAGAGACTCAGAGAGCCTGAGAGTTTGTGATGTAATGATTGTAAAGCTGCACCAAACCATCCCGATATAAATAGACGATCTGACCAAAGATGCTGAGTAAAACCCTGTGTTTACTTTCATAAAGCTGCCGGTGACATAACAGCCTGTGTTCGGGCCAACGGGAGGATGTTGAGACTCACTCGGCCCGAGTGCAGATACGGAGATTCTACTGCTCATCTTCATCCCGCTCAAGAGAGCTGGATCGAGATAGCATGTGTCAAGATTTAAACATCTGTCAGGGGGGGATTTAAGATACTGCCAGAAACGTTGTAGTGGTGTGGGTGGTGAGATACAACCGCAGAGTGACGGATAGGCTAATCTCGATAACCTCATCTTTATCATTGCTCTGAGGGATTAGCGCTACGCTACAGGTTGAAATGAATGCATGTCAGGCTAAAGAAAGGGATTAGAGAGATATGCTGTTAGCTACCTGGCAACCTGAAACCTGCCACGGATCCCAGAAAACACAGCGTGCTTCTTCCTGAGTCACATCCCGTTTCACTGTGTGTCCTGAGCACACCTGTGACCCCCCCCTGCCGTCCTCTTACATAACACAGACGCACACGCATGCAGTTCATGACACGCCAGCTCTCCTTACCGGACCCCCACACTCAGCAGCTCCCAGCCAAACACCACGTTTGGTGAATTAGTGTCGTTAGCTGCGACCAGTCAGGTAGATGGAACAAGTGGATCAATCATTTCTGTGCAGGCTGTCAGATGCAACGCTGCTCCCACAGGCATCCGAGGCATTAAATAACAGGCATGTGTCAGGTCTGGAAGACGGATATTATGGAACCCTTTCCAAAGTGTGCAAGCGGTGGAAACGTTGTACAATTAGTGTTTCCTCCGTTTTACATGGGTGACTTCGGCTTCAGGCCTCATATCTCAGCCTGCAGGGAATACGACTCGTCCCTCCCCCCCGTGGCGAGGGAAGAGCAGCATCCAGACAGCTGCTGCTTCAGGACTACAGGCACATGATCACACACACAGAGAGAACTGTCAAAGATCATTTCCTCTTACATTTCGAGCTGCGGCGACACTAATCACTTTCTTCTCTTTTTGTGTATCACATCAGGCAGCCCAGTCAACAGTACAGGGAGCGAGATTATAAACTGTATGTTAAATGTGTTATAAGGATGTCTGCATATAGATGTACTGTGTATACACGTTATAAGAAGTGTATAGAAATTGCTCCCCTGCCCTCTTCCTCTTCCTCTCCCCGTGGCCTCCTCTCCCTCCTGCTGTTTCTCACATTCGACCCATTTGCAGCTCGTGCTTGGACACGAGCAGATCGGAGCTGGATGCAGAACCAGAGGACCCGTGTCCCTCTGTGGACCTGCCGCTCTGACACACAGCAGAGACGCTCCACTGAGAAGTGGGATTAAAGAAGGGCTCCATCCATCACTCCCACTGGGATCTGTAGCTGCGCTTTCCTCCGCCACCACATGTTCCTGTGTAACTTTTCAGAAATCAAATTGCAGATCACACAACCGGAAAGAGATTTCACTACACACTTTATGCACACTATCTATCATATTTGTATTATTTTGCACCTTTTCTTTCCATCTTTTTGTGCTTTTCTGTTTCCCTCTTGAAGATTCTCCACAGCCTCATTTGTATAATTCGGCAGCATCTTCTCGTGTCTTTATCTGTCAGCTGTGAGTTAACGTGTGGATGAAAGGCGGTTGTCTGAAAACAAGTGTAACTTCTTGTTTTGCATCCTAAAACTGCATGTTGCTGCCAGTTGCTTCCTGCCTGAGCTCCTCCGTCAGGTCACTCAGGGCACCCACCCACCTCCGGCTACATTCAGTTGCCCACTGTTTGCCCTGTGTTACATTGTCTGCTCTTTCTCTCCTGTTAAATGATGTAATAGCAGTTTAGTCGCGTCATGGCCCCGGGTGGTGCCGGTCCGGTGTGTGTTTTTTTGTCCTCCCTGCTGGTTATTTCAGGGCAGGTTTTGTGAGATGACCTCAGACCAGACAGATATTCAACGGGCCTCCATGTTTTTTTCAGGAGTCTTCTCGGACATTCCTTCCAGATGAAGTTGTGTGTTCGTGGTTAATCACTCACACTCAGTCACTCCAACAGAAAGTTCATAATTGCTGATAAAATCACAGACAAACACACGTGTATATAGTAGCTATGGAAACATCAAAATCTAATTCTATTTTTGTTCCTGTGACACATCAAGCGCGAGTATCTGTAACATGATCTTCTCCTGGATTTCAGCCCGGCCATTATCTTTTATTTACAAGCCGTCTATCATTTCCTCTCTTCCTGTTTGGGCTCTGTCACATTTCCTGACTGGTTTCACTGGTCATTTGTCTCACATCCAGTCACCAGGACAGCTGACACACCAACATGTGTGGCTCCACTTTCCCCACACACCTCAAATCAAACCATCATCAGAAAGAATGTTCTCCAGAAGCCTCTGATGTCTGCTGATCTCGAGTCTTCTTCTGGTTCTTTATTCAAGTTTTATAGTAGCTGTCAAACTACGACTGCGTTGACGTGTGATTTCAATATCTTTTCTTCCTCTCATCATTTTTTATTTTCACCTGGTGTCTTTTGGACGACCAGATTTAATGACGCCTTCAGCCTGCACGTCAGAAAAGTGGGCGTACATTAACACTAATTAGGAGTCCTACTGTTTAAACTACACTAACAATACGGGCCAGATATGAATTAAGTTGTGTTTCATGCTCTGGTTATATTGATGTAGTCAGCAGCTGATCTCATTCAGGTCACCAACACTCAACACACACCGTGGGCCCCAGTGTGAGAGACACTGACTGGTAAAGGAAGCGAGATGAGAGGGAGGCGTTCTGTACGTCGACATGTTTGCACATGTGCCATCGCATGTGTCGGTGAGTCAGACACGCACGCTCAAAGGCTGGCAAGCGAAGGATTCAGTGTTTGTATGTTTACAGGTGAGTATGTTGTGTGTTTTGCACGGCACAGAATCACCGCGGTATGCAGCCGAGCCGGTTCGCCCGTGTCGGAGCAGACGAGGGGGAGGGGGAACGGAGTCCTTAGTCACTGGCCCTTCCCTTTAACGCCTCGCAAACTTTGTTGTCAGGCTGCCACCTAACGGACGCCGCTTCTCATTTTTCTGTCAATCAAGTAGTCCATCAATGAAGTCGTGGTTGCAGTACCTGAACACACCTGCAGACTGCTGGGAATGTGTGTCAGAGCTGTTGGTTATATATTAAACCTCATAATAATAATCCAGGAAATGATATTGTTCATGAGCTGTTGTTCATCACCTTTTTTCAGTCTTGTATCACTGCAACAACCGTGCTGCTGGAAAGCGACCTGATAGTCCTCGATCGACCCTGAACCCACGTCATGAAACGAACACTGTGTTCCAAATCTCCCACCAGCCCAGTCTAAATATAAACTGTCATGCTCCAGCATCTGCGGCCATTTCTGTATTAATATTAGCTCTGATGCCTTCACTGCCAGGAGCCGAGTCTTTGGTCTGCTATCTGGATCTCAGTCGGTCTGAGACGTGATTCACCTCCAGCTGAAGAGCACTGATTATCATTCCACTGCAGAGCTGCAGGCAGCGCTGATAAGACGATTCAGGTCATCTCTTTTTGCAATTAGGCAGCCGCACCATCCTTCCATCCCTCTTTTTCTACCCATTAACCCCCTGCTCTGGCCTGAAATAGGAAATTAACCGAGTGCTAAGCTGCAGTAGAAAGCTGTTAATTTGCTGCTGCGGTGCAGCGGACCCTCGGGCTCTGGGCTCCCATCACTTTACTATTTGGTAGCTGCTGCAGCTGACTTGTAGCGGGATCGAAGCTTCACCGGTCGGTGCTGCGGGCGGCCATCAGAACCAACCGGCTGTTATTGGATGCTCTGTATTTATGTCTTCACTGTTTATGATTGCCAGGAATCTTCGAGTAGATGAAACGTCACACAAGATTGAGACGTAGGGGTTGTTATGGTTACAGGTTACAGCTCTTCCCAGTGTCCTGCAGACGGCTGCAGTGTCTTATGAAGTAAAAATATCTCAGTCAGATACAAGCATGTCGCCGACGAGTCAAACACTTTATCTTAAAGTTTCTGAGTTTAACCCACGCTTGTGAAATTAGGTCCTGCGTTACAGTAATTCATCTTCATAGGCTTCCACGTGTTCTGTTTACGACCGCATGCAGCTAAACTGGACTAACCATACAACTAATGTGCAGTTGTACCGTTTGTCAGACATGCCTGTCGGTAGTTCTGCAGGTTTAATAAAACACAAAAATATTTAACCTGTAAATTTGAAAACAAATCCTCAGAATTTAGAGGGAAGTTTGGCATTTTTCGGATGTAATTCAGAGATGTTGTAGCCAAATATTCTGACTTTAGAAGTCACTTTCTTTCTTGTTGTCACCGTGCAGCAAACTGCTCTGAACACTACATTACCCATGAGCCTCAGCTGGTCAGCGGCAGGTTTGTAAACTGCTTTGACTCATTCAAAGACTCCTGCTCAGCTTTCAGACTGACGTAATGTGAAGTTTAACCGTCAGTCACTTGTATTCCTTCCTGAAGATGAGCCAGACGTTTGCTCCTGACACCCTGATTAGTTCCTCCCACCTCACGCCTCTGTAGAACACGGGGACACACAACCTCTCCTTATGGCACAGGGGTGTTTTCAAAGGGAGCAGCTTTGTCAGTGCGAGAGGTCGAACCTTTTAATGTCCCTCTGCGGTTCAGTGGTCACTGAGCTCAGTATTGATTAGGTGGTCAGTCTGTTTGCACCAGCTGCTCGGGGAATTAACACGCCGCTAAAATAAAGTTAGGAGACCTCCCGTGCATTTTAATGAGCCGACCTGGCAGTGCAGCCTGTTTCCGACATCTGTAGCTATCGACTTAAATATCGTGTCTGTCAGGCAAAGATCCTCCCGCAGATTCAGATTGAAAGTGAAACAGTTGTTAGCTACATTAGCTACTTTGTTATGATGTTAAATTACAAGATGCTGCGACAGTTTATAATTCAGGGGGAATTCTCCTCTTTAAAACTTGTTTTCATCTCAGTTCCTGGATGTTCCACCCTCTTACGTGAAAGTTTAATTTCGGAGAATCGGGAGGAAGATGTGGTTTAGTGGTTTGCGTGGGATGCTATCCATCTGTCTTCTTAATTCACTGCCAGGACACCCCCCCCCCCACACACACACACACACACACACACACACACACACTTTACACATCCATGCACTGAGTCACATGTTCACTCACTGGCTACAGGAAGACCACAGGAACGTGTCACCAGTCTTGGTGACACGTTCCTGCACGTTGAGGAAACTGTCAGTTCAATTCAAAGTGCTTCAGCAGGCGCGATGGCAATGATCCGTCTGAGGAGTATCCTTCGTGTAGTCTCAATACACGAAGACGATGGTGTGTTTGCTAGTTTCTCTGAACCCGAGGTAACAAATGTTTTGAATTATTGAGAGTAACTTTTATGCTTTATAGTTTCCTTGTTTTGTTCCGGGCTTTCCGCGCTGCACTTTTACTTTTACTGTCGTGCTGCGACAATCTGATCCGCAGCAACCGCTCCTCCGTCCAGTGAACGTTCTCCTCTGTACCTCCAGCTGTTTGTTCGGCTCCTGCATAGTTCATCGCTATTGATCCCTGTGCAATGAACACATCGAGCCTGTGCCCTCCAGGGTGAGGAGCCACAGGGCACAGGCTTTATTTATGACTCTCGCTTCCCCCGTCGCTTTGCAGCCAAGCATGCTTCTTTGTAACTAATAGTTACGACGGGCAGCTCGTTGACTTAATCAGTTGTACATCAGTGTTTTTTGAGGGGAGATGAACCCGTCGTTAGAGGCAGGACGCCGCTGTACTACATCAGTGGAGATGTAACGGACTAATTTGTCCATGTCTGTTTGTCTGTTTATTTCCTGTCAAGCAAAGTGCAAACGAGACCAATGTGCACATGTCATCTTTGGGTTTACAAATATGTAATGGATGTTATTCACTCTTTTAAACCGAACTGCTTCGCAATGTTTCCTCATTTTCCGAGCCATTATGAGCGTGGACACACTGTCCTCTCTAGTCAGGATGCATCTTGATGGGCACTTTTCCTTCCTTATTTCTACCTGGCACGGCTCATTGACACGCTCAGTTATGTAACAGCAGCTTCCTTCCTCTGTCCTCCTCCTCCTCCTTTGAGTTCCCACCATGCCATCGGCTCCTCTTGATGCAGCAGTGGCTGTGACTGCCTGAACCACAGCTGGTTGGTTTTTAATTGTGACCCTTTCAGACATTTCTGCTCGCGTTCTAAATGTAGTTGATCACGTTGAGCTCGGTAGGAGGAACATGGTATTAAAAGCATGCGGGTGAGGTGGTCAGTTTAGTGCTGGGGGGAGCGATTTATCCCATGCAACCATAGTCATGTGATTGAGGGCAGTGAAACTGTAAATACAGAGCAGACTGGACTGTATTGGACTGCAGCTGTCCACACTCACTGTCCAGGAACTATCTTGATAATATGACAAGTTTAAATCCATCTCTCTCTCTCTCTCTCCCCCACCCCCCATCAGACGGTGTCTTCGTCACGCCAGGGCCGCTCCGAGTCGCCTGTATACACCAACCTCCAGGAGCTGAAGATCACACAGGCCAACCAGCCCCCGGTGCCCTCTGGCTCCCCCGTCCACATGTTGGGTGACTGGGAGACTTACAAGGACCAGAACGGCAGGCACTACTACTACAACCGCTCCACCCGGGAGAGGACCTGGAAGCCCCCCCGAGCGAGGGACGCCAGCATCGGGAACTCCAGAGGAGAGAGCCACAGCACGGGGGAGAGCTCTGAGGTAAGAGGATCCCATCCACAGGCTGCGGACACGGCTGGTAACGTCTTACAGTTACAAACAGAAGCCACACAGACCAGATTATTGCGTTTACCAGAAACACACAGAGAGCTGCAGTTATTGTTTATGTGGCCAGTTTAAACCGCTGGGTGTTTCTGTATGAAGTTGCAGTGTCATCCTTCTCCTCCACTCATTGTCTCTCTTATGAAAGTCTCTGAAAGTCTGCCAACACATAGATGATCCGTGTGGCTCAGACGTTGTCAGTAATGTACATATACATCACATATATTTCACATGTGAACATTTCTTCAGCCTTTCATTGCTTTAAGATCACGTTGAACATCCAAGCATGAATTTGTACACTTGACATCCTCTCTGTGTCGGAGCATCGTGGGAACTGAAACTGATATTCAATAGACAGAGACAGAGCCTGCACGTCGGCACTCATCTCCTATTGTAACTCAACAACAGCAACACCATACGTGCACTGACAGATTGTTACGAGGGATTTGAATTGCCAGACATCATTTCTCCCTCTGACATGCAGCTTGTTAAAACACCAACACAAGAATAATTTAAAAAAAAAACACTTGTCACCTTTTGCAGTCTGGAAATTGCAGGAAATGCACACACACACTTACTTTTCATGTCATAGTATATCATTGTGGTTCTTTAGAGTCCTGTCTGGATTTGAGTCAGCCTGTTTCATGGTGTGTCTGTACCACAGTGCCACCTACAGACAGAAAGCAGGCACTTCATTTATTCTGTGTCACACAGCAGCAGCAGCAGAAACCTTTAGATTCTGTGTAAAATCAAGCATGACTCCTGTGATCATCCTCACTGCACATGTCTGTGTACTAGCTTGGTGTTGGTTGGAGGATGTCGTGGTTCTTCTGGGTGCATCGCTCCTCTGTAACCCCCTGGTGAAAGGTGCCTTCTCTTCTCTCTTTTTTTTTCCACAAATGGTAGACCACTCCGCTTTCGCTATCGCCTTCTTTCCTTCCCTTCTTCTCGCTCTCCATTGGTCGTCTCCAGCCTCTGTCGTCAGAGGACACCTGCTTCAGTACCTACTCTAGCCAGTCAGACAGTCAGTACGGCTCGCCGCCCCGCGGTTGGTCGGAGGAGACGGACGAGTACGGCCACACGCTGTATGTCAGCGACTATACTAATGAGAAGGTACCGGCTGCATGGAGCTCACCTGCCAGCTCACACACCGATCCTGGGCAGCATGGGGGAGGGGAGGGGAGGGGAGGGGAGGGGAGGGGAGGGGGGGTGATATTTCTACATTGCATGAAATATTCTTTCCTTCTCCACATTGAAAAGCAACTTGATGATTACCTGTAGAAGATAAACGATGAACTAACCTCATGAAGTAAACATAGTTATTTCCTCAGGAGCCCTGGACATGTTGTAAATGTTTCACCACAGCTGGAGAAGAATAGAACTTTAAGTTATAGTACAAATACACGTGTAGGGTCCCATATCACACTGATAGATGTTGTGTATGTGCTTCACCAGTGGCTGAAACACATCGACGAGCAGGGCCGGACGTATTACTACAGTGCAGACGGATCCAGGTCCGAATGGGAGCTGCCAAAGGTGAGACGCTGTTGCAGAAATATGTATTCCACCACATGTAACTGACCAGTTCAGACAAATGTCTTCCATACGCATGAACACAGCGATGCTCGGTTATCAATATGAGCGGTTCATGAAGGGAAGACGGCGTCTCTGAGTGCAAAGGGCTGCAGCTAATGATCATTAAAATCATTTCTTTCATTAGTTGATGTATGAAATGTGACATGCTGCTGCTGGTTCTGTTCGACCCGCGTTAGAATAACTCAAAGATAGTTAATTATCAATAATATAAAATAAATGATTGATATTGCCGTGGACACAGAAACACACAGCTGATTCCTAACATTGGAAATGAAGGTAGCAGATCGAACTGACTGTAACTTCCTCCTTCCAGTACAACCACTCCCCCCCGCAGCCTTCCGGAGACGCTCCAAAGAGTCACAGTCTGGACAGGAGACATGTGGAGCCCATCGTGTTGACAAAGTGGAGGCACAGCGCCTACGTCCAGGAGCCCAACGACAAGGTCTGACACCAACATCCACTGACCCCACTGAAGAGCACAGACAACCGTTCTAATCTGTCATGTCAACACTTAGCCGTTCAATCCTTCCTGTTTTATAAGTTTGTGAGTGACATGAGTCAGCAGTCGACTGGTTGCTTTGCAGCGTCTGCTGAGAGCTCGGCGTTTCCGCACGGGCTCCGCCCGCCCACACCCGCGCAAACACCAAGTCAGTGGCCCGTCCATTTAAAAACAAATCCATAATCTGGGACCTCTCTGTTAATCTGAGCAGACAATCACCCTGCATGACAACCAGACAGGTGATAATTAAACGTCTACCTCCAGATGTTTTCTGCTTGACTTGATCAACTCGGCTCGTTTGAATCACTTCCAACAATAAACTGGACTTTTTAATCATGAACCTGATGAACATCGGAGGACTCGCTCATCAAAAGACGAGGTGGTTAGTGGTTGTGAGACGCACACGCCTCCACGTCTAATTAAGATCCATCGGTGCCTCCTGGACATCACACACTCATCCGACACACTTTACAGCATCTTAATCTGGCTGCTAATCGTCTCTCGGATGTCTTAACCTCGCATAATCATTTCATTATTACTCTTGTGATGTGAGCCGATGTGACAGTGTGTTTTTCATCTCCTCACTAGGACGCACCTCTGAGCCCCAAGTCCCCCTCACCTGATTCAGACTCCTGCCCTTCGTCTCCCAAGCCCCCCGAATCTGTTAGTACACCCCCTCCACCTCCTCCGCCGGCCCCACCTGCTGGGCTCCGCCCTGCACGGGTCCTTGGTTCTCGGCACTGACACATGATGCAGCTTTTTGTGCAGCGTTCCCACATGGATTTGAAAAATCTCAAATTAATAGAAATTTTAGAAAAATTTTAATCTTAATTGTTAAGCGGCAGGAAATATTTTCACATGTGGAAACGTGTTTGATAAGCTGCTCTGATGTGTTGCTGGGTTTGTTTTACTCACGCAGGAGGAACATTCCAGTTGTTATCCTGGGTGCAGTGATTATCTGCAGGTGACAAATTAAAGGAAAACACACAATATAAAGTGATTTATAAAGTCACCATGAGCCTCCAGAACAGCATCAATGCCCCCAGTGGAAGTTCCTACCAGCCTGTGGAACTCTACGGGGGGGACGGACCTCATTCATCCAAGATACCCTCCTTTATTTGATGTGTTGATGGTGCTGCCCAGGCTGTGTTGTTAGTGCAGCTTCATTATAAATGCACTGTGGGTCTCCCTCTATGACATCATCATCCCAGCAGCCTCAGGACCTGCGCCGCTGGTTTTCACACCACTCTAATGTGCATTCATCTTTGTAATGAGACATTTATGCTTTGCAACCCGACTGTATAATATCCCCTGTATGTAACCGGCCTGTTGTTGCTGACAGTCTGATCGTGTCCTGAGGAAGTGTTCCGTTTGTACGAACATAGCATCGCGGTTATCAGACGTGCACACGGTCCAACCACAATTTCCGGCCCTGTTTTTGCTAAAAAAATTTGTGTCTAGATCTTAATCAGTGTTGCTATGGAAACGCTCGCTCCTCTCCTCTTAACATCTTCATCCAAAATCAGGCATCTCAGCATTTCTATTCAATTACCGAGCGGTCACGCTCTGCTGTGTGTATAATTACACACATGCAGTACTCCTGTGTGTATTATTCAGTTTTCCTTTAATTTGTCACCCCTGAAGTTTACCTGTGTGTGTCTATACACACATTACGATTCTCAACAATAGTAGGAGTGTTTTTATTTTTCCTCCAAGCAGGAAGTGGTGATTGTTTCGGTGGCGGTTGGGGGCACATGGTGGTGGTGGTGGTGGTGGTGGTGCTGGTGCTGGTGCTGGTGCTGGTGCTGGTGGTGCTGGTTCTAATGTTTATTAGACTTTACGATGGCAGATTTCTCTCCGGTGGTCCTGCTGTGTGACTTGATCTGTTGACGTTTTTAAAGGTTGTTTTTCTTCTCTTTACTCTGCAGCCGTCTGAGAAGTGTGGCGTTC
>CAAKHC010016629.1:5407-19510 GCA_901007825.1 Macroramphosus scolopax | reverse complement strand
TGTTTCTGCTGACGAAGGCACTTCTTCTCCTGAGATGTGTTAGCAATAACTATGAGGAGCGACTCCTCTCTGAATGTATGCTTTAAGAAAAGAAGTGATTCATACACGAACTTCGTCTTCTGATAACTCGCACGGAAACAAACTCCAATTGTTCATTAGCTGTCTGTCCTTTAACGAGCGTGCGCGTTTTTTTTAACAGTCATTATACATGGATATAAATCTGTGAAGTGTCGCACGCCGCACACTGATCATTTTCAGGCCGATAAGCACAAGTTACATGACCGCAATTAACTACAGCGACTCCCTCAGGGGGGGGGAGATTCATGAACAGGTCCGTGTTTCTTTGTGTTGTTTGTATTTGTGTGTCTGTGTGCTTTACGTTATCATGTTGTGAGGACTTGTATCTGCTTACACGGTCACATTTTGGGGACTCGACCACGAACAAGTCGCATTACGTGCTAAAATATTTGGTTGAAGACGCTTTGTATTCATCATCCATCCCTCTGCTACGCCGCTTATCCTGTCGCAGGGAGTTGGAGCCAATCACAGCTGACACTGGGCGAGGGGGCGGGGTCACCTATGACTGTCAATCACAGGACTGAAACATAGACGCAGACAACCGTTCATACTCACATTAACGCCTTTGGGTAGTTTAGAGTCTCCAATTAACCCAACTTCATGTTCTTTTGTGTTTCGGAGGAAACCGGAGTACCCAGAGGAAACTCACACAGGCACGAGGAGAACATACAAACACCACAAAGAAACGCCCCCGGCCGGGTCGAACCCAGAACCTGCTTAATCAGTATTTCTTAATTAAAAAATATCCCAATATCTCTGACTGCAGTGGGTTATTTGCTTCCTCTTGTATACAGCAGTATAATAATATGTTGTTTATGTTAAGGTGAGGCGAGTGTGGTAAAGGTCATAGATAGTGTGTGTGCGTGCGTGCGTGCTGTTGAAATTGCTGTACCCAAGAACAACCGTACCATATGTGATGTTATTATTTTCAAAGAGGATTTGTTTTTGCTCCTTCACAGGGAATTGATGTATTAATGGAGAAGACCCCTGTGAGAATACGGAGGCAGGCGGAGGAGCTGGAAGGATGTCAAACCGCACATCCACAGCCACCTATAATCACATAACAGAAGAAATTTTGTGGAGTTCTACGTTTCCAGGGGATTGAACCTGTGACCTTTAAGTACCAAGACAGACCGCAGATTGACAAGGCAGTTATGAACCGGTTCCTCCACTATGTCGTATAATAGGAGGTCCTGCAAATACAACAATAACAATTTAATATGGTCTGAGCACTCTCTGTTTAATTCTCCCTGGCGTGAGCCTTCGCCTCATGTCAGTCATTTCGGAGGGAAACGTCCTGAGATCACAACGTTCCATTTATTCGGTAAAAGTGTGTGTGATCACATGTAATTTGTTTTTTTCTCTCCTACGTCCGCGTGTCGATGGCAGCCGACGAGGCCTCAGACAGCCAAGCCTTTTATTCTCCTGAGAGCGAGTCCCAAAACAGCATCTGGCCGTGCCTCACAGCCAAACACACACACACACACACACACACACTCTGAACATACCATATTTAGCCCGTTCAGTCCTTCCCGTTCCTGCATCGGCTCTAAACATTCGTCCATCTGCAGTCATCCCATTAAATCTCGCAGCATTCTGTCATCTGCTGTTTAAAATCTCACTGCTGTGTGATTTCAGCGTTGCTCCACATACGCTGTCTGATTCAACAACGACATCATGTCGATCCAGACCAGAGGCGGCGGCTCATTTCTTACATTAAGAATTGGTCTGCATGACATGAATGCAGCAGAACATAGAGAGCGACGGTTCGGACGAGTTGGAGTCGGACACATTCTGCAATATCAACACTTTCAACTCGCAGTACCGATACGAGCTCTTTTATTCTATTAAGATTCTGATACTTTTGCAGCCGCAGCCTCGGTGTTATCTCAAACACAGCCTGCAGCAAACGACCGAGCAATACCCACAATTTGTTGAAGTAATAGTCTTTAGAAACAGCCCAGCAACCAGAATGAAATGCAATTGGATGTTTCTGCACACCGTGGATACCAGTGAGTGTGTGATGTCGACGTCTCTGTCCGGGAAGGTGTTTGTGTCTCGATGAGGTGAGAGAGTCTCAGAGGACGGACGCAGTCGTTGTTTCGTAAAGACTCAAGTCTGGAGTCACAAACAAGTCCTGATGAGTTCTTCAATTGTAAAGCCAACAGAGTAAAGATCTCTACTTGAGTCTGAGTGGTGGGAAGAGAGTCCACACCGGGGGGCAGGCGGAGGTGCTGAGAAAACCGTTGTTCGAGTCCCGTCAAGTTTTCAACCGCAATGGAAGAGAAGAAAAGAGAAGGTTAAACTCGAAGCCGTGGAGGATCCTTATTAGTTTACCAGAAAATTAAAATCTTCCTCTCCACACAGATGAAATTTGCATGTCATTATAACATGGTGATTTAGCCGGTGCGGCTTCTCCCCCGGCACAGTGGTGACCCATCACAAGGTCATTTGAGATCTAATGTAGGCAAACATTGACCATATAATTACTGCAAACATCTTCTGCAGCACAATCCAACTATTCAAAAAGTCCAATATTTACCTCATTATTTCCTGGAGTTTCCCCCAGTCCAAATACTCCCGATGGCTTCGCTGCTGTCTTCAGGCCGTCTTCCTAAGCTTCCAATTGTTAAAGCTTTTTTGTGACTTATTTAACGGTTGGGTTTAATGAAACCTTGAAACAGAAAGTGAGTCCTATGCTGTTTATGTTTGTGGCATTAAAAAAGCATTCAGAGCTGCGTCAGTGAAAAGAAAGAAGGCTGGTTATATTATAAACATATAAACTAAATAATGAACGGATCCTGCTAACAAGTGCTGGCTGCGCCTTCAAAGCCTGGGGAATCTTATTTTCATTGGCATATCATTTGTACAAAATCAATCCAAAAACAATCAATGAGCCACATTGTTGTACTAAAAGATTAATCAGGGAATCAGAAATAACCGACGATGACAATGATGTGAGTTTTTTGCAGCCCCGGCTCCTCTTCAGACTCAAAGAGCACTTTAAAAGGTATAAAGTGAAAAGATGCTAACGAGCTCACGCCGTGTCGTCATGTCTCTTAATGCTTTGTTCCTACAGAGGAGTTAGTGAACCTTGAGGGAGCTGCTGCCGCTACCAGTTGGAGGTGATGTACTATCGTCCCCGCGGCTCTTCACCCGGCTGCAGCTGAGAAAATGGGACGATACACAAAAAATGGGATGTAGCCAGTTGAGTGGCCGGCAGCCCCGAACAAGAAATCATTGTTTCAGTCACAAGTTGCTAAGCATTTCCTTGTGTCTCACAACTCTACCTTGTAATAATATGCTGCCCCCTGTTGGTGTCCAGCGGTAAATACGAAGCGTCACCATGTTCAGATCGCCTACTGATGTTACCTTTAAAGCTCTTCTTATGCAACAGCCATTATGAGCCTTCTTCAACCTCTAAAACCAATTACTGATAATCCACAATAAAATAATAATGAGCCTTTTAACGGAACATATGGACAGAAATATGTCTTCTATGCAGTGTCGATTGTTGCAAGTCAAAGCAGACTGATTCTATGATGCCATTTGGTTAATTTGCATACTGTGCTGTCAGTTACACTCACAATGGAGTTAAAACCAGCAATCCGATCAGGCCCTAGCAGAATATGTGCACCGCATGAAGACGAGCGCAGCAGAGCTCTCGGGGTATTTCAGCTGGACGCTGCACAGAGCCGACACTTTTGGCTGAGGTCATTTATCAGCAGCCAGCCGGCACAAGCAGAGGCTGGGCACTTTCTTTTCCCTGACCTATGTTCTCGAATAAAACCAGACAATGTCCTACTAACGCTGGGAAAAGTCTCTCTATCATTGGCAGCTTGTTTGCTTTTCCTTCCCTGGCGGGAATGAATCGTCGTTGCAGAGCAAATGCAGACCGGCGACAAGAGGGAATAACTCTGAAGAGGTAAAAGCAGAAGAGGGGAGGGAAAACATAATGCTAACAAGGTTTATACAATGTGTTGTGCGAGCCAAGCAATCTGCCTGGTCAGATAAGCGTTCTTGCAATGTTTTATGGGACCCTTAACGACGTTCAGCCCCAGCTGGACGAGAATTAAACTGGTTGCTAATCAGAAAGTGAGCTATTGTGCTAGTCAGGGAGAGAGAGGCCATTTTTATTTTCCATTTCAGTTTAGCAAAATAAACTCACCTGCCAATTCAGTGGGTCTGCGAGCTAATGAGGTGATACAACAGCCTTAAAATACCAAACTCCTCTCTTTCAACGGAGGAATAATTCATGCATCTCTGTTATCTAGGTGTTCCTAATAAATTGGCAGTTGCACGTGATCATTCAGGCGTCTAACATACAGGCAACACTCATCGTGAACTTCGGTTGAAGACTGACAGAATGATATACAAGCAGCCAGAACGAGTTCCCCGCCTTTAGAGAAAGAGTGAGGAGCTCAGACGTCCTCGGGGAGCTCGGAGCTCCGGCGCCGCTCCTGCACGGTGAAGCTAGTTGGGCCATCTGATTAGGAACATCTCCCGCTGGTAGGAGGTAGACCCGGAACACGCCGGAGGGATTATATCACTCGTCTGCCCCGAGGTCCCCCAGGAGGAGCTGGAGAGTGCTGCCGGCTAGAGGGACGTCTCACTCCACCAAACAGATGGACGACGATCAGTTCATGATTCCTAATTATGTATTTATTGCGGTTTATGAGAACGTTCTTCTCACATGGACGATGAGTGGCGACAGCGGGGCTGTTTACACCTCTACGGACAGAACAAACAAACACATTGAACACACAAGTTGAGGGATGAGGGGTCGTCTGTGAGCTGTTACCCCTCATATAGTTTAATTTACAGCAATCATATAATACCCAGACTCATAAGTATTAATACATCCAATCAGTGTAACATATAATAGAATGTGACCACTTTCTAAAAGACTACTTAATGACATCATCTGACGATCAAATGGAGGTAGAATTAAAAGAAATAATGTTCCACGTCTTGACACGAGCCGCTGGACCTTATTTCTTCCTGAATTAAATTTATTTTAATCACTTCTCCTTTGACAGTAATTACACACATGATTGAAATTACTGGGAACAAAAAAAAAGCGAACCGGCAACTCGCACCGCCCCAAAAAAAAAAAAAAATCAATCATGAAAAATTGGACACGGAGGAGTTACAATCAAGGAGATTACGTAAGACGTAATGATTCAGCAGACTGACCCGTGGCTCACATGAGGCTGCGGTCGATTGGCAGAATAGCAAGTGTGTGAAAGAGGAGTTTTAGACTTTCCTACGTTCCTGCAACGTGAGACACCGAAGCACATCTGAGCTCCTGCAGGTTCTTTATTTGAAACGCTTGTTTATTCTAGTTGCTTATCTTATCTGATAATGATGACATGACCATGCATGTTGCAGCATCTGTCATGATATTAAACATGGATCTTGAACGCTTCTGTTATTTGCAATTCGATTATGGAACTGATCCGCTCGTCTCGTCAGTGTTCATGTAGTTTGAAGTCAATTCAGGTTTTATTTCCTGTTTTATTTTGAAATTACCTTCCTTGTCATTCTCCGGTGTTTTACTTCCTGTCTTTGTTTGTTTTCCCGCCCTTTGTTATCGATTTCACCTGTGTCACGTCAGACAATCAGCTCCTTCCCTGCCCTCTTGTTCTCACCTGTGTCTCAACAGCCAATCAGCTCCCCCCCTGCCCTCTTGTTCCCGCCTGTGTCTCGTCAGCCAATCAGCTCCCCCCCTGCCTTCGTGTTCCCGCCTGTGTCTTGTTACCTTGTTGGATTAAAGCTGTAACAGCATCAGGATCACTTTTTTGTGATAAGTCCTCCAACCTGGCTTCATTTTCATACAGTAGGAGGCAGTTAAGAAGCTCCGTCCATACTTTCATTGTTCACTACTCTTGTATTTACGACCTTTCTGGCGTTTTTCCCTCCTCTTAGGGGACATCTTGTACACAATGTCAATGCATCACTGTTATACCTCCAATCATCGACACACTAGTGCGACTGTCAGTGCTATAAACCTCTTGAGAGCGCCGACACACTGGAGTTCTCCACACGCTTGTTAGCTCAGTGTTTTCCTACTCAATATAACTGCAATAATGATTCCTCTTTACTATGCAACACAGTATATATTTCAATCTCTGAAGTTAATGGTTTTTCAGCTGGAGTGGCCGCATTTGCAAATAACAATTTTGCTCCTGCAAATGAACTCAACTCCCTGATGAAGGGAAAAAAGTCGACCAGCCTCAGCAGCAGCAGCGGGGTGTGTGTGTGTGTGTGTGTGTGTGTGGGGGGGGGGGGGTGTCTATGCACACTACCCTTATGGTGTTATATACAAACATACACAACGGCTCTCGCTGCATTCTTGACTGACCATGTGAATGTCAGAACCGTTCAATAAGAAGGCAACAACACGGAGAGGCTGAGCGTCCGGGGAGGCTGTGAGGATCTGAGCTCCTCCATCGACGGGAGTTTCATCATTTCTCTCTCTCTGTGAAGATTTGTTCTATTTGGGTTATAGATACTGTAAAAGGAAACATCCATGTGCAAAGCGTGCACACACCGTGCGGAACATTGAAACTCGTCTCTAATCTCCCCTGGAGCTCAGTGTTCTTATATACAGCGCTCGATGTGCTTTGCAGCCGTTTCTAAGTGTCCGCCCGGTGATTGACTGCCGACCAGGGCAGGGTGACCCCGCCTCTCGCCCAGTGTCGGCTGGCTCCAGCTCCCTGCGACAGGATAAGCGGTGGAATAAAGTACGGATGAGTAAGAAGAAGAAGAAGAAGAGGAAGAAATGAACCATACAACTACAATCTTCTCCTGTGCAAAACTTTACTATCCTTGAAGTAAAGTGGTGGTGCACTTTGTACGGTCACCATCATCCACCTGCTCACCACTCAGCAGGCGTTACCTCACCGTATGTACGTGGAGATCATTAATAGCACTTGTGCTTTTATTTATATATATATATGTATTCACACATACTTCCCAGGGTGTCATCGAACAGCTGTTTGCTTCCATGTTGTTGGCAGGTGAGAATCTGTATCTGATTGTGTTGTTTATGTTTGATGGTTGAACCATATGAGGATATCAGGCGTCTGCATGAGGAGCAGCGGTCTGTAACATGAGATGCTGTAACTGAACTTAACCGGACTTCAACCACAGTGTGGATTCATTAAAGTCCCCTGTTGTCGGTTCAACCCATCCGCAGACTCCCTGCTATATTCTGGCGTCAAATGCTGGGTGAGTCACGCAGAAAGTGTTTTATATTTAGCTGGCAGCGTCTCACACGGACCCTCCGAGATGAAGGTAAACCAAGAACATGCTTAGTACCCTCAAAGGCACCGGCAGCCGTGTTGACTCACCAAGCTGTGTGGTGCGATGGTTTATTTACAACTCTGTACGTTTGCAAGACCAAGGGCAGCGGATTGATTAAATATTCAAATGGGGCAGTTGATTATCTGAGCATACACGGCGATATGGATGCACATCTCTCTAAATAATAATCAGATAGTAATCAGTAATTCATGGAGTGAATGTATTTGTATGTATAATTTACAGGCGTACACATCCCACTTTCTTACAGCTGCTACTGATTTAACGAGGGGGGCATTAAGACCTGGGAGGATCGGCAGGGGGCTTGCACGGTGCACAGGTCAGGTAGGGTCCCTAAAGAAGTCCAGAACGGTCCTGCAGACGCTCACATCGGACGCCGTCGTGTTGGGAAAGTGTTGCTATTGGAGGATGTTGGATCGTTACATGGAGTCTGCAGCCGTCACCAACAGCTGCCTCCTGACTCTCCTCCGCGTGCACGATGAAGAGACGCCAGGCCGTCCGAAACCCACACAAGTGAACCGGCTAATGAGAAAACACTTTTTTGCATTTATTGCATTCGGACGAAAATCCTTGAAGACTCCTGCGACCCTGCTCGTGGAACTAATGAGAAAATAGCACGATGATTACACAGCGAGAGGAGCAGACAACAGGCTCAGCGTTTTGTCAAGTTGATTAATAGTTTGGCCGCCCAGATGAGCGATAAGTAGAATGCAGATTCTGATAAAAAAAAAAAAAGAAAAAAAATAAGCTTTGTGTCCGGCTCTTTAAATCACCACATTACCTGGTCGACGCCTCCTTAAGTAGACCTACTACGGACAGATTAACTGGGGATCGTTCTCTTTTTTTCCCCCCACTATGATTCATCATTTACACAGGAGGATAACCGGCATCCTGAGCCACTTAGTGCGACACAACAAAACATGCAGCGGCTCTTCCCCCGAAAGGAGACGAACACATCCGCTCAGCGGAAGTCGCGGCATGTCGCTCGCAGAGGAAGAACAAGCGAAGCCAACACACCACTGTGACAAAGCACTGACAAAGGCTGTCAAGTTTCTCAGGCTAATTAAAACCTCGGCTTCACTCTGCTCCCTGATCACTCCTCACAAAGACCCTTGAGTGGCATCAATGAGCGCGCGCAGGCTTAAGCGGATGTTTACCTCCCCTAATGACTATCTGTCTCAGTGCTGAGTAAACTGCCGCTGCCTCTCCGCCGCTGGTTGGGGTTACACACACCCCCCCACCGAGAGGCCAGACCCAAACCGGTTGGGTTCTTGCACCAGCTGTTTGTTGACGCAAGGCCTTAGCGGGTCTTTATTGTTTTTGCTGTGCCTAACGATTATCGGGCAGCGTGGAGCCGCGGCGCTTCTCAACCGCGAGATGAATGGTTGCACACCTGGTTCCTGCCCGCTGGAGCTTCCTCCTCCCGCTATTCCAGTCAGGTGGACGGAAGAATCCGAGCACATTTGAATATATTTATCTGTGTTGGCTCTGTGCTGAGCTGCGATGGCCTGCTCAGGGTGTTCTCCTGCCTGCCGGGTTGGGCTGCAGCCCTGAAATAAACACCAGTAGATTATCGGTCATGAGGCTACGTGGTGGGAGGCTGCATGTACCAACATCTAATGTTTCTGAGGAAGAAGTCCTCGGAGGAAGAAGACGGTATCACACATGCTCGTGGAGGTGATAAAATTACGATAACATCTTCTTATTTTAGATTATCTCTCCATGTTATGAGGTGAACCGGTTTGTCCGCATCAGGCTTCCGTACACTCTCACAATCATGTTATTTATGTCCTAAAAAGCTACCCGAGGTATATAATGACCTTGTTTTCCGTCCACTCCGGCTTCCGAGTGGCCTCGATGATCATAAGGACGAGTCCTTGTTATAGTTCAGTGCTCCGCTGTGACCCTGCACACCTCCTCCCCCCCCCCCCCATGCTGCTGTAATGAGCCTCTTCCTGTGACTTCTGTTTGATTCTGTTTGTTATAAAGCTCCCGCGATGACAACTTTAGGTTCATCAATCGGCAATCGATGCTTTCGCCTTTCTCTTCTGAGGAGGAATAAACAAGCACACATCGTGTTGTGGACGTTACAACACATCCAACAACGCATCCAACAACGCATCCAACCCTCGCACACACACACACACACACAAAGAGGAACGTAGATAAATGATTTACTTTTCTATGAGATGATGTGATTCCTCCGAGGTTTTGGGCTCTGGAACCGGGGGAACAGTGCTCTAAAAACTGCCCTAAAATGCAATGTGAGTCCATGGAAGTAATGAGCCGTGACACTTTCTCCTTCTCCACCGAACGGCATCTTTTATTCAGAACTTTACCTGAGCTGGCAGGCAAACTTTAAACGGACAGCGACAATGGAGCTTCTTTTCATTTCTTTCAAAAAGTCCCAAAAACAACACCTCAGGCTCATGTACGGTGTCTCTCCCCCTTTTTGTCCTTCAGCAGTCATCATGGCTGCGACGCAGGGTCACAAGAGAAGACACCCAATCCCGAGACTTGATGATGAAACCGTAACAAATCAACTCATTCTCTCACTCCAGATTCCGCAAGTCGCTGTGCGACGGGATTTCAGCTTCTCTTTGAGTTTGGGAGTCAGTGAATATTGAGGCTCAGTGGTGTTCATTTCTATAATCCAATCCCTGTATAAAACCTCCCTTTGAACGTCTACAGAGAAGCTGAAAGGCAGCACACATCCCTCCATCCCTCCCTCCGTTCCTCCGCTCCCCGCCTCTCTGATCCGCCTCAGTGTCGGACGCACCAGCACTCGGATGGAGCGCGGATAGAGCAGATCTAATTAAGTTTGCTGATGGTGAAAGTGATGATTATCCCGCAGGAAGAAAGGAGAAGGAGGAAGAGGGCAAAGACGATAACGAGAACAACTGCGGGGAGCTGAACACCCTCCTCATGATCATCATCTTCATCACTGCACGGCCATCATTAGAGGCGGTATTCAAATCACTCAAAGAGGAGCCGATCACACTCCTCATGTCCAACAATCCTTGACTTTTATTCTTAGCCTGTGGTCTTATTATTTATTTTTTTTCTTAAGAAAAATGCTTTATTGTACTAATTATTCATAATTCTTCGATATAAAACAGGTTAAAAACCCAGCCGACCTGTCAAACTTCTAAAATGAGGCATCTGTTTCCAGCAGATCAGCTCCCCCTGACCACAGCCTCCCTTTGAACACCTCCTCCTCCTCCTCCTCCTCCTCCTCCTCCTCCTCCTCTCACTTCCTCCTTGTTACGTCCCAGCCAACCGGGAGTCTGCTCGCTGCTGGAATAAATTAAGCTGCGGCGGTGTGGCTCGGGAGGAGGAGGAGGAGGGAGACGGAGGCAGCCGCGGTGCCATTCACACATTCCGTGCGCCGGGGAGTCCAGGACCGGCAGCTCTCCGCGCGCCCTGCATGCGCCCCGAGCGCGCCCTCTCCTCTCTCTCTCTCTCTGACTTATTGGACCGCATGTGAGTCGATTCCTCCTCATCGAATCCAAAAAGGTGCGTTTCAATGATGGCTGTGTGGCAGGTTTGACCACCTCCCTGTCCACTGACTCATTCCGTTGGATTGGACCTACTTTACCCGCCGCGCATCGTCCTGCTGGGAAATATTCCCCCCGTGAGGAGGAGCGGAGCCGCCGGGAGGGTTGGATGGTCTCAGGCTCAAGTTGCGCTGCATTCGAGGCTATAATACTACCTTTTTCTTTTTTTTTTTTTCTTTAAAGAAAAAGTGTTTTTTCCAATGCTGCTCTGTCTCTGCGCGGAGGCGAACCAAACATCCTATCAGGGGATTTTACGGATTCCGACCAGTCACGGACTCTACAACTTACAGAATAAGGTAACAAAAAAAAAGAAAAGAAAGCATCCATTTTATATCTGAAAGCTTATGAAGCAGATTTTATTCCAAATATTGACATGCACTGTGCAGTAAATCAGCTGTACATCAGGATAGTGACCCTCATCTCCATACAGCTCTTTTTTCTTTCTCCCCAAACACAAATGACAGCAGTATTTTGTTCTCTGTGTCCACTATCTCTCTCTCTCTCCCTCCCTCTCTCTCTCTTCCTCCTTCCACCAGGACTCATCCGAAGTGCGGAGAGAATGAGGAGTCACCGGGGCCGGGGGAAACAGCATGAGTGGCCCGTGCATCTCCATTAGACTAACGGCCCTCATGTTTCTATGGAAGTGGTTAACACTAAGCCTGCTACAGAGCTGGGTGTCAGCAGGGGCCGCCGGGGCCGCCGAGCCTGCCGGGGCTGGCTTAAGCGGCTCCACCGGGCCCCTGGGCTGGCTCCTGTCAGGCAAGGGTCCTTTCCACCACTCGCAGGAGTTTATTGACTTCACGGAGCGCTACCAGCAAGGATTCACCACCAAATACAAGATATACAGGTGAGGACGGTTCGTCGTGTATCAGACCTTCATTTGTTTTTAATGCTCCTGTCTGAAAGTAAAAGCACATAATAAAAGATGAAGATTAAGTAGGAGCAGAGCCGGGATCAGTGTAGAGAAGCTTACTTAGTGGAGTTCCTGCATACAAATGCAGCTCGGCATGTGTTCTGAATGGATGTAAGCTTCTTTCGGATGCCTGCTTCCTCACTTTGTGGGCAGCCGGCGGTTTGAGTGCGAGACAAACGCTGAGAAGGAAGAGAAGAAGGAAAACAAACTCCAAGCAGGGAGACAACAGATGGGTCCTGGGCGAAGCGACGGGATGTGACAGATATCAGACTGAGCCCGCTGATGTGCAGCGGTGGATTGGACAGGACGGCTCGCGAGCTGTGAAGTACAGTAGGTGTGCGCGGCAGAGGCGGCGGCGGGGTGTTTGTTTGAGGAGCCGGCTGGCGGTGACATTTTTTTTTTTGTTTCTTAAGAATCCGACAAGAGAAATAAAGGAGAGAGTCAGTGTTGTGAGGAATGAAATCTCCCACGCGTGAGGACACGGAGGTTTGGGGAGCTGCCAATCATCCTCTCGAGAAGAAACATGCCATGAAATGATACGTAGCGTCTGTTGTTTTTTTTAGATAGACTGCATCTAAACTGAGTGATTCATGTGCACATCAGGATCGGAGCTCGTCGTTTGTTGGGAGTCTGCAAGTGTGGGTGTGTTTGTGTTGGAGTTTTATTCTCTGGAGGTTGGAGGAGTCGATCTGGAGGAAGCTTCTGTACAGTGTCCTGTGTGTGCGCCCCCGGGGGCCAACCCACACTAATGTGGTTCTGCGAGGCAGGTAAGTGTTTGGATGTGTGATGAGAGCGCTGCTGTCAGAGCGTCCACGGCGGTGCAGCGGAGGGGCTGACGCCACCTGAACGGAGGGGCTTGACTGACACCGGCATTCAGCAGCTGACAGCGGTGACAATGCCCGGCAACAGATAGAGAATGTAGCGCTGCTGGCGTCCCCGCATCCATCACTACCTCCCTCCCTGTCGGGCCTCTTCCTCCTCTATCGGAACTCCCTCTCTCTCTCCCTGAGATCCGTCTGCGCCCCACCCTAATGTGACAGTTGCACAAACGAATGCACGTCATTAAAAACACACGCACGTTGGATCACTTCAAACCACTTGCAGAGCGGCGTGACTGGTGTTGACCTCAGCAGACACGCGGTAATGCGAATCTGACATGCACATAAGCCTCCTTTCCCCCCTTTTGAGCTGCAGAGACGTTTCAGTTTCCTCTGAAGACAGAAAAGTAAGCCGGATAATTAAAGGCAAAAAAAAAAAAGGGAATCTGGTAAGGTAAAAAGATCACCATGTTCCCGCTTTGTCATTTGCTCTGCGTGGCTTGAAGAACAAACCATTTCCAGGCTTTAGATATCTTCCCCGTGAAACACCCGCGGTACTGTCACCAATTACCGAGCAGTCGCGGATGCCAGTTAGGCCGAGATCACAAGTGCCTTCAAATTGCAATGGTTGCACAAGTTCTCTTGTCTTGTTTGTCATAACAAATTCATGGATTTCTGAAAGGCGGAGGAAACCCAGGCAGAGTGTAGCTCTGAGTCAGCGACACCATTCTTCTTCTTTTTTTTTTGGCAGACATTGAGTGTAAGTAAAAGTCTTGTTATTGCTGCTGTTTGTTGTAATTCCACATCTCAAACTGGCCTCTCGCAGCACTGAGGGGCGACCTTAACGTCCTCCGGCAGGTTTCTCTCCTCGACGGTTATTTGCCTCTCGTATTAAACATAGTGCAGCACACACACACACACACACACACACACACACACACACACACACACACGCACACACACACATGCACCAGCCTGGATAAAAGCACCGAGGAAACAGCAAAAAGACTCTTAATTAACCACCGGGTTAAAAGAAGGTTAAATTAAAAGCATTAATATCCAGCTTCCGTGTGCTCCGTTATCTCTGCGTCTATCTCCCATCTTTTTTTTTTCTCTCACCACAGCCCCCCCTCCCTCCCTCCCTCCCTCCCTCCACGCTTTCCCACCCTCCCCTTGTCAAATGATCTCAAACCAATTGCTCTCCCTCGCTCATAAATATTCTCCAGAGCTCAGTTGGCCTTTCCCATCACCGGGGCAGGGAGGAGGGACGGAGGGGGGGGGGGAGGAGTGGAAGCAGAGGAAGGGGGCACGCTGGGAACCAAAGCTGCATCCCCCCCTGCTGGCTGGTCGCTGCACCAGAACAGCTGGAAAGCCTTTTCTGAGTGTAAATAATGATAAAATGCATTTACGT
>CAAKHC010016617.1:0-12170 GCA_901007825.1 Macroramphosus scolopax | reverse complement strand
GCCGTCCTCGTATCAGCCAAGTGGATGTTTAGAATCAAATACCTCCTGTGCAGCTCCAAAGTGTTGAGAGGAAACTAAATCCAAAAAATCCAGCTGATAAATACTCAACAAGAAATCCGGAATAACAGTAAGAGGATTGCCGAGGTTGAACAGCAGGTCGAGGCAACAAACACATGATAAGTGATAACGTCTTACACATTAGTTCAATAAGTTGCTCTGTTGTTTCTAGTTCTGCTGATTCAAGATTTATGTCATTTAAATATTACTGCAGAAACAAGCAAGATATACTTTGATTTTTATACTTATGCATGCAAGTTTTTCAGTAAGTAAGTAATCAGCATGGCAAGAAAAAAGTAAGTGATTGATGGATTTGAACCAAAAGTGCAGACTTTCACATGATCATTCAATCTTGCTTGTTTTAAAAAAGGAGCTTAATATCAACGAACCGACGAAGAAAAAAAAAAACCCATCCCGGCTCGCTCTGGTTCAGCAGCGGGACGAGGGTAAGCTTTATTATAGCTTTCCACCACAAGCCAGACAGAAGACTTAACTCCCCGAGCTTTAAAAATAAGGACTGAATACTGACTTGCAGAAAAGAAGAAGCGGTTTGGCTCGGGCCCAGCTGGACCTCGAGTCTGAGCTGCAAGACACAAACTGTGGATGTTCAGCACCTGTGTTATTGACTCCGACATCCCTCCCTATTGTTAGGGCAGGAATCTGGGGGGGGGAGCTGGAGGGGAGGGGAAGCCCACCAAGGTCGCAGCTTGTTACCCCCGGGCAGGCGGATGCATGACGTGATTGACAAGGCTGATTCTCCCTCAGTGTGTTGCTGTGGATTTTTTAAAACCCCGGTCACACGTTGACATTTATTTTGACAAGAACCTTTTCTGGGCTGCCGAGAACCCACAGAAACCAGAAGATGTCTGAAGGAGACAGGTTTTAAATGTGTGTGTGTGTGTGTGTGTGTGTGTTTGGTCTGATGGGACGATTTTAAAACCCAGCTCGAAGCTAACGTACACCCGGCTGGCTACGTAGGACCTTCTCAGGTTAGTTTGAGTTCTACGTGGAAATCGAAGAAGCGGTGAATATCACCGACTTCTGACTCTGGTTCTGTCTGGGTGAGACGATATGTGTTTGTGTGTGCCTTGGACACAGATGAAAACTCAACTAAGATGTAATAAGCTAGCAGCGAGAGAGTCTTAAAGTCTTTGGTGGAAAGCCGGGGTCTAGTTTCAAAGCGCAGAATCTGCTGTAAGCCCCCGCAGACGCAGACTAAACACGGCACCGGCCCTATTGTTGTTCTGCACTGTTACAGCCCTCCCCGGGGATCCGGCGGGAGCCGTAACCCTGCGCCGCTGCGACAGGCAGCCAATCGCCACGCCGCTTACTGGTGACCCGGCCATCGAGGTCACACCGCGGCCTAATCCCGAGCAGTCATACAGTGCTGGATTGGAAAACGACGGGATTTGAGGTTGTTTTTTCGACAGTTCTCAGGTATGCCGGTGAAACGGATCTCGGCCAGTTTTGATTGCTTTCCCACGTAAATAGAAAGCGGAGGCAGGGACACGGCCCGCCGTCCTCTAATGGCAGCGCTGCAAACGGGTCTAATGGATCCAGCATGTCCGACCATGTCTAACCATTGTGTTCTAAAGCTGGAATAAACTGTTTCATGTCAATTTCCTTTCCAGTTAATACATGACTAGTCGCTCCATCTCTAATTTTTTTTTTTTTTTTTCTTCTTCATCAGTTTCCATCACGTGCCGTTCTGTGGTTTGAAGACCAAGTATACACAGAGTCGCCGTTACGGGAAGGAAGGCGGTGAGTTTACTGGAAGAGGAGGCCCATTACTGAAACTATAAAGGTGGATCAGTGCAGAGGTGGAAGGTCAAACAAACCCAAACACATTTGTTCCGTCCGCGCCGGCGGACGTATGGAACGGTCGCACATGCACGTATGCATTTGTGTATACATTCGGGGTTGTGTGTGTGCACGTCGTCTGCACCTGGCTCTGGGTTCCATCGCCATCTTCCACCGGCGTCTCTGAATCACGTAACCCACCACGTTAACTCAATGATTGCCTATCATTACGCGGCGGTCCGGTTTCAGTGACACCGTTCAATCCAACATCCAATCCGGGTGTTTACAAGCGCTGACTTCTCTTTTCCGTGCTCCCGAGACGTGGACGAAAATAAACACCTTTTTTTTACGCGGAGCACAAAGCGAGATTTGACTCACGCCAGCAGACGCAGATAGTGAACACGACACGGCCATAATTTTGGAGTGACTGGACGGAATTGCGGAGGTCTGAGTCGGTGTTTTAAAGGGCTACTTTGTCAACCATGCAGACAGAGGAGGGGGGGGGGGGGGGGGGGGGGTTATGAATGTGTGTGTGCAGCTTCTGAACCCTCGTCTGACAAATCAGTCTATAAAAGCAGATTATATTTACAGTGAAATTGAGTTGACATAGCTTCAGTTACAGTAAAGCTGCATTAATCAATTACTTTACAATAATCAGGGGTCACATGACCGTGTGTGTGTGTGTGTGTGGTAGAAGGGCTCATTCATAAAAAGATTCAGGGACTTAATACCAAACTGTTTTAGTGTCTTTCAGCTTGTTCTTGAGGTCTTATGTCAAGCAGCTTCGTTGTTTTTGGTTCATTTGACTGCTAACATCTGCAGACAGATGTTTCCAGAGGGAAAAAGTGCCTCCTCTTACTGTCACACTCCCAACAACAAACTTCACAACAATGTTTGACAATTTCCAATCTGCAAATGGACACATTGATCCAGTTGATTACCGCGAGTCCTGATCCAGTCAAACAATGTTCTTCTGCGGATTTCTGTGTGCGTAATTAGTTATTATTTGACACGGTTACGACTGAGAGACTTGCAGCTGCAGCGGGAACACAGACTTCGTGGCTAACAATAGACTCCAGGGTGATGTGGGAGTCACTCGGGGTTTTCTGGCTGCGCAGCGTGCGGTCGACAGGCTCCGTCCTCTGTAATACGCCGCGGGATCCTGCCAGATTACCGTCCACATGTGTGCGCAATCTAGCGAACAAGCCTGAATATAAAACACAAATACACACGTTATCCTTTCCCTTTTGTCACCTCGTGAGTCAGTAATCACACACACACACACACACACACACACCCAACGGGCAGACCAAAGCTGCAACACCAGCTGTAATGACAAGAAGCAGAGAAAGGCTGAGGTCAACATGAGCGATGGTGGTCAGACGAGACCACGGCGGCGTGGCTGCTGCAGGTTTACGCTCCGCAGTGCATGATGTCCACTTCCAACCCCTCAAGGACCAGATATCATCCTTCACCCCGGGTCCAGTCGCTTACTTCTTCTCTTCTAAATCAACTTTTAATCATGTTCCTGTCGCTGCTGCTGTTTCCAGGCAACGATGAAGAAACCCACTTTAAAGTGCAGTGCTTAGTGTTTGTAACTGCAGGCACTTGGCGCCCGTAACTGAACACTGTTGCCATAGAAAATAATGAGGGAAAATTAGACCGGGGTTGCAGAAACAAGGGGCAGGAGAAGAAGTAAGAAGGTTGATTGAATTAACCATCACTTACCAAATACAACAGGGAAGGTAAACTCAGGTGGGGGCTTGTTTGATATCTTCTGCAGGAAGTTTACCAGTTCATCAATAAGAATATCACTTACTTATTACTTACAGTGGTAAGTTCACACCATGTGTTCCTCATATCTCGGTTTGTGTTTGGCGCTTACCTTTTCGAGGTAAGTGTCTAAAGACTGTACAGATCGTTGCCCATCGTTGCATTTTATTTGGGATTTCGTGCTTTACAAATACAATGTAGTTGATCTGAGTTGACTTATAACCAGGTAAGTACAACGAGCAGCTCAGTGCTGCAGGTCTGATGTTCACTGTGCTTGTGTGCGTCATCCCAAAATTCACCCGGTGACATGACGGTGACCCCAAACATACAGCCAGACTCATAAAGAACTATCACCATCTGTAGAATCGGAACAAATTGCTTTTAACCGGTAATTTAGAGATTTTCCAATTTATAGGTCTCCGCCTGAAACCTAAATCATCGGCCTTTTAGCAAGAGAAGGAAATATTACTGCTCTTCTCCCGGGAATAAGAGATTAAAAGGAATTAATCAGCCATTTACAGTCGTCGTCTTTGCAGATAACCCCCCTGTGATGTTTTAGTACTGGATGGTACAGTATGGTCTTCCTTCAGTAAGTAAACACATTAAGGACCTCACCTTGTTTGTGCAGGTAGCTTTGCTTTTAAACCAGTCTTAAGTTTGAGATTTATAAAGTTAAATGAACTCCAACACCTCCGGGGATTCCGTTTATTAACTTCCTTTGAAACACAAGCCACCTGAGTGGAGAGGAAGAGATTAAAAGAATAAATCAAGATCACTTGTAGGAAGTTATTCTCCCAAAACTCGACTAGGAAGGCATAAATAAACGAGGGACGATGGAACAAATGAGGGAGGAAGTGAAATAAAAGTTAATAGAGGATATGAAGCAGACTAAAGACAAAATAAAGTACTGATCCGTCTTGTTTTGCAACTAAAGTTTAAGTATTTTTGGCTGTTTTTCGACCTTATTACAGCACAAACTCTGGCTTGGTCGATATTAAAGATAAAATAATACAGCATGCTTTGACTGTTCTCGCCGCCCAGGCTGCGACCAGTGAACAGTTTATATAGAATATATACGACCGAGGATGACGAAGGCTCTGCACGGTGGACTGATGGCCTCCAGAACCTGGTCTGTATACGTCACAAACATGCATCAACACATCTGGACACACACACATGTAACATCTGCTTTTCATTTTGATGCGTTGCAGAGAAAGTGAATCACAGGACTGTCAACACGATGCCCGATGCCAAGGAGCTCTTCTATTGGTTGATGCAAATCACAATAACTTCATTTGTACTTTGTCTCCTTGGTGTTTGGGTACTCGTTACATACTTACGGTGCTTTCTGCTCCAGCTGTGTCTCTATTGTTTGTAGTCTCGGCGTCAATTGTTTCTCCATTTTCAACGTGTCCCTTCACAGTTACAATAAAGTACCACATGAGTTATTTCTAATCTAATAAAATGTTCCCAAAAGTAAATTCATTCCCCGTCTGAAATCCAGTTATCCACGGTTTCTTTCACTCACCGGCCCTTTTGGCCTGGCAGAGACAAACGGAGACGAGCGGACTTGCAATTCCATTTCCTGATTTTTGTCGCTTCAGAAAAAAAGCCTTTAAGTATCAAAGTAACGGAAGACTTTTATCATGAAAGATGATCTTTTGTCACAGCCGCCGATCAGCTCGCCGTTACACAAGGGCTTCATCAGTTTAAAGACAACTTCAGGACTAACTGAGCCGAGCCGAGCCGAGCCGAGGCGGGACGTTTGTGTGGAAAAATGCAAAAGAGGATTTAGCTTTAATGTGAAATTAAGTTGCCTCAATTAACTGGCTTGATTCCATTTCTTGAAGGAGCTGATTCTAGAAATGACCACAAGGATTTAAAAGGACTCCGTTATTCATTCACCTTGAATCTCCTTCTAACAGCACGTCTGTGCTCCGAGTTATGTTCTTTGTGCACGAGATGTCTGAAAGCATCGATGTCCTTTCTCTGATTGTTTCTTTATTGTTGCTCTCTGCGATCTAGGCGTCGCTCACCGTCTCCGGCTTGACTCTAACCAGAGCTCGCAGCGAAAGGTGCACGACTAAACACTGGCGAGCAGAAACCGCGCCGGTTTGTTGCTAATGTGCGTGATTTATTTACAAGAGATGGCAATTAAAGATCCGACTGTTTATCTGCCTTTTCTCATGGGCGCTCAGAAAAGGCATTATGTTTCGTTCTGGCTCAGATCTTTCAATGCTGGACCACCACTCTGTTAGATTTAGTGCGGAGCTGGCTGCAGGCCAGTTACATTTACCCCAAACTACAGGAGCTACTGTGTGCATGTGTGTGTGTGTGTGTGTGTGTGTGTGTGTGTGTGTCCCTTTCACACATATCGGGCGTGCCAAGCAATAACTGGTGAGGTTTTATAACATTTCCACTTCAACCCAACTGCCATCCTGCACTCAAAGTACTGCAACACAATAACAGCGACCTGCTGCAGGAGACGTATTGAGATCTTTTACTAAAAGCACCAAGAGAACAATTGAAAATCAAACAATAACCAGCAGCATGTGCTGCGAAATCAAAGAATTAGCAGTGAAATGTAGAAGACTTGCAGATATCCGCCGCAAATCACTTCGATTAGTCCCGTTTCCCAACACCGCCGAACGACGGCCAACTTCAATAGAGATATGAGTCACAAGTTTAATTATCCCCTGGAAACACGTCTGTTGTTGTTACATCAGTTCGTCCGTGCAGCAGCGGCTCGCGGTCCAGATGCTGCGAACATTGTTGTGTTGGTCAAACATTGACACAGTCAAGCTAACTGGCAGATCACAATGTAACTCAAAACAGACCCTTTTTGTCTCTTTCGTGGCAAATCACAGCTTTTTTCCGAATCGCTGTTTTGTTTTTCGGCAGCGATGGAGTCGATCACCAAGGCTGACACACGCGTGTTTCCGCCGCTCGCAGTAACCGCGCCGACTTCGGACGGCCGTGGCGTCATGTGTTTACCTTTCATTGATTAGGATGCTTTCTTCATTTGCTCAGAATGTGTATTAATACGTTGTTTTAAATCAGGGTGCTTCGAACTCTCAGCACCTAAATCACAGTATTATATCTCTCATATATACTATAATTATAATCCATGTAAGACCTATTTTAATGTCAACTTCAAGATAAGTTTAACAAGTTTTATCTCATGCAAACATTCAGTAAGGTCGGTTAGATGTTGGATAAATGTAGTGCATTAAAAAGTACATTTGCATCTGCAAGATATTGTAGTATAAGTACACAGTAGCGTGGAAATGGAAATATTCTGGAAATGTCAAGCATGTGTCAGCCTACTGATGAGTGTGTGTGGTGTTTGTGTGACTCTTTATGTGGAGTGGATCGGTTACACTTTCAGCCGGATTCGCTATTAAACAGCGTATAAAATCTGACCTTACTGTCTGCAACCTGTTTCCACGTCTCTTCAAAGCTCCACTTCCATGTGTGAGAGAGGCAGCGTGTGGGTGTCTGCGTGCAGGAGACACCCGCCTCTGTAGACGAGGCAATCAAACGAAGCTCACACGGCGTTTCAGATAATCGACGTCAGTCGTCCGCCGGTGGGCGCTCGGATACGCTGAGTTCAAACTTTGGAAATTTGAAAATATCACCACAGCGGTTGCAGTGTCATTCTTGCAGAGGGAGTATCTATCTAATCATGATGTATCGCTCCGGCGTCTCCAGGAAAATTCAAGGCTGGATCGACGGGATGCAGGGTGGACCACAGCTCGCTCTGGCATATCCCTGGCTTTGATCCCCGCTCGCGGAGACGCAGAGGTGCAGCGACGGGATCCGACTTGATAAATCAGCGGGTTTTTACTACCTGATCAGGCCTCGCTCAGCCATAAAGCAACGGACTTAAAAGCCTATAAAGTTGTCAAATGTGTATGTTTTTGGACAACACCAAGAATACGGCACTGGCGGACAAGCAGCGCTTCGGGATGGGTTCCAGTTTCTTTCCCCCATATGACGGATGAATTTTCAAAAAATGAAGACGTGCAGCTCGTTCGCTGAGCAGCAGGGTGGCAACAGAAGAGTTCAAGGAATTGGACCATTCAAAACTGAATCTGAGGAGCAAATTCATGCAACACATCCAATCATTGAATGATAACAGTTCTTCTGCAGCACCTCATGGTTGATTTGTTACATAATCAGCAAGATATATATGTATATATGTATACATATATATGTATATATGTATACATATATGTATATATGTATACATATATGTATATATGTGTATACATATATGTATATATGTATACATATATGTATATATGTATACATATATGTATATATGTATACATATATGTATATATGTATACATATATATAGGGTTTGGTGTCTTTTCCTCTTCTCTCAGGCTTTCCACATAATATTATTTCAAAAAACGTCAAGACATAATAATTACTTTTTCTGAACACTGTGACAAGCAGAATTCCCTCATTTAACTGTCACACACACACGTTGACACACACACACACTTGAAGAAATCTAGGCGCAATTTGAGTCTTACCGCAGAAAAACACGGGCCAACGTTGACGTGACAGATCGAAGCTAACTGATGTTGTCACCGGACCCTGCCGCCTTGCACAGAGCGCCGTGTGTGACTGCGATTGTGTTTTGGAATTTGTGGGTGTGTGAGCCAATTACCGCGCGGTAATGGGAGGGGATATTGGTGGTGTATAGGTGTAATTACCTCGAGCTAACACGGAGCTCAGGCCGCGTGGCGCCTCCAACACAAATATGAACTGCGTGAGCATAGATGCCACTTTGTGCTCCCTCACCGCTTGACCTGGGGGAGAAAGTTCAACAGGGCCTGGAGGTCTCGAAGGCAAGTGAGTGAATGAAAAGAGCTCTGGGAAATAAGGATCTTAGAGGAGAAGCGAGGAGATAAGTGTGTAGGTGTGTTGGACTGTTATCTGCCGGTTCAGACTTCCCTCCCGCCGTGCTCCTCCTCCTCCGTGATAATCTGCAGAGCTTTTGAAAATAAATCCTCCATTTCCACCGTCTATCCGTCCATCGATCCACCTCTCTGGCGCTCCGCGTCTCCGAACCCCCCTCGCCCGCCCCCCTCTGATCTTTTCCATTCCCCAATCCATCAATCTCTCTCCACCTCCTCGCTGACACAGAGGTTGGACATCTCACCATTGTATTTGCTTTATGAGAACATCTGTTTAGTTTACTGGCTCAACCCTTTGCCCTTGAAAAGCCTCCAGTGAAGCCTTAACTCAGGCTCCATGTGGAGCACCACCACTGTGTTGGTTTGGGGGGGGGCGCTGCTCCGGCTATAAGTGGCCACAGATTGCTCATTGTTAAACTCAGCGGTATGAAACTGCTGTCGCTTCGCCGGCTAATTAGACAGACGACCAGACCATCATGATAGAGCTCAAAATATCAATATATATTTATCACCGTCTGCAGCAGCAGAATTTCCATAAATCAAGTTGTCTGCATGCATGAATGGGAGGATTTGAATCAACCAATCTTTCTTTTGTTTAACCCTGGTGGTCCTCGGGGTCAAGTTCAACGTCTCTAGTTGACCCTCCTGTTGTCTCTCAACAACCAAGAGAAGACACGTTCCATGTTTTCTCCTGTGTGTCACACGCTTTGATGTACGATACGCTCGCTGAGCGTCGTCGTCATCAACCAGCGCGGCGACGAATGTCTCTCGGAAACAACGAAGGAGAGCTGGCAACGAGGAACATGACGTTCCTCGTTGTCGGCGGTGACGCAGATGACTCGTAGGAGAACGTGTCGATGTGCGTTCGCGGGTTGTTTCGGAGGACCGACGCGTCCACGTTACAGTAAGAGTTCACTTGTAATCAAAGACAAACGGGATTCGAGCAAAGACTTGAACAATGGTGGCGGTTTGTAACGTGAACCCGGCCTTTATTTTCCAGACAACATAATGAAACCAGCTGTAGAATACGTTAGTAATATTGAACTAGGACCAAGTATTCAGCTGTTAGAGAACGTTAGCGGCTTCGTACGACACCTAGCTTTATCTACCTTCACGCCCGGGTCCATCTCACTTACGAACGTAATGCACGCTAGTAACTGCTGTGGATTCAGTAACATCCTTACTTGACTGACCATCATCAGCTGGACTCCGACGTAAAATCAACCGAACCCCATAAGTCACTGGAAATATTCAAGCGCGTAAAGATTCTGCTCCTGAAACGCTGATGGAAAAGTGCTATTTTGCTACACATGCCACGGTATTTATGTCGTTTTCTAGCGGCGGACAGCTGGTGGCACGGGAGTCCGTCTCTCTCCTCGCTGAATGTAATGCTGCCGTTCTTGGCAGGCGGACGAACGCTGTAAAATCAAATGATCCCAAAAGTCATTGTGAAGTTTTATAAGTGCATAGTGTAGAGTTTTCCAATGAAGCGGTGGACATTGTTGTAATTTATCATGGCATTTAGTTGGAGGGGCTACTGTTGGCTACATAAAAGGTAAGAATGATGAGCACGGTTTATTCCTTTACTATTCCACCCCCCGCTCGTCATGTGAAGACCGGCTCTACTTAAGGCCTCGGACCTCCCGGTTCGCGGCGCTGAACTGGAAACTCCATCACTACTGGGACCGCTGAGAACGCGCATGAGGTTTGGTGTGTTTAGGATTTAAAGGGGAAGAACGGCAGAGGGAGGAAGACCGAGGAGGTGGTCCAGATATCAAGGAGCTGATGATGTCACGTCGGTTGTTTCGCATCAGTCGAATCGGACGAGACAAACAAAGCTGGTCAGACTAGAGATGTTTCTTCTTATTTATGTCCACAGGCATCATGCAAGTATTATAAGACAGAGATAAGACAAAACCCAGCGAGCTGCAGGGACGTACGAGGCTGACTTCACACCCCCGTATGAAGCCTCTGCTACCTCTGCTACCTCCGCCTGCTTTCACCATCACTTCACCGTCACTTCAACATACTGCCGACCTTACGCATGTATTTATGTGCCCGTAACTCATATTCATAACAGACAGAGCTTGAAGAAAACGGGGGGATATTTCATGCCTTCCGAGAGTCCAAGAAAGAATCGGTGTTGTTGATGATTTAACCTCCGAAACAGAGGACGAGCGGTGCAGACAGAAATATATGAGGTGAGTCAGATGGATGGAATAACTAGCGGGGACGTGTGCTGCTAATACGACGAGGAAGATGAAGTGGAGAGAACGTTTGATACGGAAAAATAAAGTGAATATATAGAAGTTTGATATCAAGTGTCTCTTTCTGCAAGGTAATCCAGAGTGTGTTGCCACCGGCTACCACTCGTCTCTTATATATAAAGGTCACATGAGGACAAAGGTTGTTTTGGGTGGGTTGGCTCCCCACTCCCGCTCTGCGAGGCCACGTCCCAAACTTCACAAACACATGACCGTGCATACGAATAGCTTCTTCTTATATTCCTGCATCCAAACCGGGGTTGGGTGTTTTTTTTCTCGGAAAGGTCAGCTAAAGACCAGCTGACCCTCTGTCTCCTTGACAACCTGTGTTTACATAACCAACGTATTCATGTGTTCGTATACGTAGCAATCACCGGGACCGCAGGACCCTCCCGGCCGGCCGGCCGGCGGTATCTGCCCCGGAGAACGAATCAATCATGAGGGTTTTTTTTGAATATGCAACTGTAGCAGTCGTTTCCCAAAAGCTTTTGAATTATGGATTATTGTATAAGTAAGGTAAACTGTGGTGAATTCAGGCGGAGCACGCTCTCTGTGGCGTGACCCCACCGAGGCACTGCGACCCGGGGTACAGATGAAAGCAGATTGGAACACGTCCACCTCTTTGTACACGCTGCAGATAGATAAGTGTTGACTGCCAACATTACATTGTCTTCATCGAATCAGCTCGTTGTCTTCACCTGGTCTTTCCATCACATCTCCTCCCCTGCAGCTCCTTCAATCCCTCAGTATATATATACTATATATACTATATATCTACTATATATGAAAGGAAAAGGAGCGAGGCGCAGACATTTTTCTTCCTATCAACGTGCACCTGGTCGACTTCAACTGTAGGTTGCTCAGTAAATGTCCATCTGTGCAGCGGCGTGTTTTTCTTGACTCCAAACGTTGCTGTGTTCCTCTCTGTTGTCATAGAGAGAGAGAGAGAGAGAGAGAGAGAGAGAGAGAGAGAGAGAGAGAGAGAGAGAGAGAGAGCAGGAGTTAGGTGGAGAAATTGTTCCCACATGTTTGAATATTACTCTGCTCATTAGCTGTGTGTGTGTGTGTGTGTGTGTGTGTGTGTGTGTGTGTGTGTCCTGATTAATTAGGTCTATCTGCTGAGTTCTGGATTGGAACAGAACACTAATTGTCATAATCCACATTTGTTTGTTTCTCCTGCACGACCAGACCTCCCTTGCCATGTGTGTGTGTGTGTGTGTGTGTGTGTGTGTGTGTGTGTGTGTGTGTGTGTGTGTGTGTGTGTGTGTGTGTGTGTGTGTCTTGCGCAGGAGCCCGGCGAGAAGCCGAACGGACAGCAGGGCCGGAGTGATGGTTGATTCCGATGA
>CAAKHC010016615.1:16528-38995 GCA_901007825.1 Macroramphosus scolopax | reverse complement strand
TGTAATCTGGACCTGATGGAAGTCACACAGCTGCTTCCTGACTTGGTTCATCTACTAATCATCAGCCTTTGAACACGGTCAAGGCTAAAGAGAAATTACCTTCAAGGTCATTATTGGGAAATAGAAGTTATCGTGTCTGTACATGCTGATTTCCTCGGCACACCTTGACCTTCACATTCTGCAGCGGTTGACAGTAAAATGGATAAAGGACAGATAGGAGAAAACCTTATTATGTTACTACGTTTATTATGAAATGAATGTGTTCATTCTGTATATTCAAGTACAACAGCTCAGCGTGGATGAATCAGATAAGAGTTAGATGATTATATATGACTGTGATGTTAAGAAAATAAACATGGAATATCAAAAGCATGGGTCTCATATCACAGCCGCTCTGACAATAACGGCAAAATAATTTAAACTGCAAGTCGTACTAAATAACAAGCTGTAACAATGCTAACAGCACATTTGTAATACAATCAATAATAAAAACACAAATATTAGTTTAGGCAATAAATATAAACTTTAATAAATAATTCATTTTAAAGTTAAAAATCAAGAGAGCGACTCAACGCAGCAGTAACATGTTTCTTTTTCAAAATAAAGCGATTTGAATTGAATTAAATATGAGAAACATTCAGCCGCGGACGACAGTTAACATGTTTGATCTGGCGGTGACGTCCTCCCTCAGGACCGGATTGGAAGCTGTAGTTGTGTTGCTGAGGCCTCGGCCCCGGAGCGGCTCAGGCGCAGTGACATTTACTGACAATAAAGTCGCTGAAAGGTGTCAGCTTCAGCTGCCCCCTGCTGTCATAGTGCAGGAGGACCATGGGCTCGTAGGATGCCGGCACACAGCACGGCTGAGGCGTCCGGCCTTTCATGATCTGATGCAGCCGGGACTTCACCTGCGTGTGCATGCTCGCTGGCTTGTAGTTGTGCGGGCAGCTGCCGTCACACAGATGCATTGTGTATTCGGTCGGGGCAACGACCCAGTCCGACCAGCCGATGTCTTTGAACGACACGGTGACAGACTTACGGCAGCACCACCCTTGTTCACTGCAGTCGTCTTCCTTGTTTGAACGGGGAAACCTTCCCTTCCGTGCTGGTTTGGGTTGATCGAAGCCTAATTCCAGAGAAAAGGTTGGGTTCTCCTTCGGGGCCTCGCTGTCCCTCACGACCATCCCCACATCCACAACCAGTGAGCTACCATCATCAGTCCTTATCCACTTCGCCACCTCAGGGCTGATGTCCAACATCACATCTTGGGTGCTTGAAACATTGGCAGAAATCAGAGCGTCTGGTGGCGTCCAAGCGGCTGAGTCCACCGGCTTCATCAGCTTGACTTCAACTTTAAACTCTCGCCTCGACTCGGGCCGAGCCGATGTAGGTTTACTGAGGACCTGCCTGGAGATCTTTAGCTCGGCTCGAGCTAGCGTCAGCTCGGTCTGGATACTCGGGATGTGATGGAAAACAGCTCTGTACCACTGAACGTGTTGATGTGGCTCCTGGCGTTCTTTGACTGGTTCCACTAAAAGACAGAAACAGCAAGAAAACTGTGATGAGAACAAAAGCGGGCGACATCCTGTAATTATGTGGTTCGGTGCACTGACGAAACATGAAGCAACAGAGACACTCAGAGTTGAAATAAAGGAAGCAAGAAAGTGTTTTGATGTTGTCTTAGTTGTCTTATTATAGGTGAGAGTAAATAGAGAAACATTTAAAGCAGAAGGTGTGTCCGTCACGCTAATGATTCCCCACAGCGTGTAGGAATGTGTCAGCTTTGTTTACAGACTGCTCGTCTTCATAGCACACAACAACAGGACAATAGCGTTTGTCTGCCTCTGCAGACGGCCAATCAAAACACGAGACGTCTTGAGCAAACAAACTTTCCTTCCTTCACCCAGTCTATCTTTACAGAATGACAGCAGCCATGTTCGACTGCTCCTACATGATTCCTCCCTCTCAGAGAATGTATCACCTGTAGCTGGGAGCAGCACAGTGGACATGCTGATTTCCTTCATCGACTGGCTGGAATTTCCTCTCATCTCTGTCAGTTGTTCCCTGTAGAGCTGAAACATCCTCCTCATCTCTTGCTCCGAGGCCCTCCGGGTCGGTTCAGGCTCCCCGTCCATGCCCAGCGAGCTCAGGATCCCCGTCTTCACGGCCTCCACGAGCTGGACCCTCTGGTTCTCCGCTCGGCTCAGTGGGCCCTCGTGGGCCACGTGAGGCCGGCTCTCCCCTGAGCTGGACAGCAGGAGCAGCATGCTGAGGATGAATCCGCGGGGCGTGCACGATCCGAGCATGGTGATCCTCCTGTAGATTTGGTCTGCGAGCGCTGCAGCTATGATGAATGAAATTCCTGACATGCTTTTATTTATATAGCCTCTTTGTTGCCACACCCCTGGTGGGTCAGGTGAGCTTCTGATTGAACCACCTATGTCATGATGTGGCAACACTTTCCAGCAATATCCTGTGAGTTAACAACATTTGACCCTTTAAAGGAGTAATCTCAATATTATCAACAGTTACTATTACAACTATTGGCAACGGTGAGAAGGGAACTCCCAGATGTGGCAACAGAAAATGAAATAAAAAAAAAGGGATCGCTGGACCAGATTTGGTCGTGAGCTCATGTTGTGCAGCTCTGCATGCTGCATCATTGTCCAGTTATGTGTAACTTATTGTTTTGCAACAGCCAAGTCTGAGGAAGGGGGGGCGATGGGAAATTACCAACACATTAACTATGTCTTCAAAGGTTAATTCAGAGTATGTTGGGAGGTGTTTATGACGGTTAAAACAGTGTCTGACTCAACCTCGAGTGCCGGGGAGCAACAGTTGGGCCTGGCAGCGCCTCCAGCCGCCGCTGCCCTGTGGAGCCGAGCCAAGCTGTTATCAGCGTATTATGTGAAAACCCTCACTTCTATCAGTAAGTGCGGTTAATGCCCTCCTTCATACGGAGGAGTCTGACTGATTACACGGTCCTCTGTGATTTTCCCGTCGGCTGTTGACTGTTCAGGAAGCCTTTCATGAGCGGAAGAAATCAATAAACTGTTTGTGGATGCAGATCTCTGTCTGCCACACACGTCATGTCTTTACATGACCGAGGAGTTTTATTAAAGGTTAAATTATATGTGTGGCAGGTCTGAGCAGACAAGTCAAGTTCCAAACATAAAGAGGTTTCACTGTGAAAGCAGTGACTCACACACGTGTGTTCAGCAAACAAATGAGGCAGGCGAGAGGTCGAGAATTAAGAAAGAGCAAAGTTAAAAAACAATGGAAGCTCCCTCGAGGAAACTGCTGGAAAGCGACGTGCCCACGAGGATTAACAAAGACAACTTGACAGAAGAACAGGCAGATCATAGGAGTATATATACAGGGTTGACTGATCAGGGGTACGTGAGTAATAAACTCAGGCGGGGACGATCAATAGAACAGGAGAGACCCGAGTGCAGCGGCTGAGGTCACCGACGTTAGTGTAACGGAAGAAAACAAGAAACACAAAAGGAATAAACTAGCAGGATGTTATAAATATGTTCATGATAGTGTCATAAAACAATATGAAAGAGTCCCACGCATCCATAAACCAATCTGGGGGAATTATTACATTTCAATGACCTTACATTTTTTTATTTCAAAGGCCGTGCAATAAATGTTAATGTGGGATTTGTGACGATGTGATGAGAAAAGAAGAAGGAAGAATTTCCATATTGCGCAAACACAATGAAAGAAAGGATATTACATTGTTGTATCTGCACAGTATGTCCCAATAACGCGGAGGGTTTCCCAAAAGAGCCGAGGAAATATAGATGTGAAGAAGTTCTGAAGCTATCAGGTGGCAGAGTCGTAGCTGCTCGGACGGCGCGTGAGGATTTCTGAGCGGTGAGTCACTGGACGGATGAAGCAATCGGCCGCTCTGCCAGGCAATCCAACCTCACAAGTTGAAAGTGTGTGAAAGGTGTAAAGTGACTCATGCGAACTGTCTTTTGTAAATTGTCATGCTGTACTAACAAATTCAGAGTAAAAATAGACAGAGAACTTCAGACTTGACTTATTTAGTCGCCACAAGAAAGAGAAGCAGTGGGAGAGACTTTCACCGTGCAGGCAACAGACAGATATGCTGACACAATCACTGGCTGTGAGATACAGATGAGGGTTACAGCACATTGCACCATCCACAAGGCATAATGCATTGATTCCCATAAACAAGAACAGAAGAAGAAAAGCTGGTGCATCAAATAACTTTCACTTCTCTAATCGCTTCACCTCATCAGACCTCCACCGAAACAATCTGAGGTCTGGTTCAGACCTCAAATCGGGGTGTTGCTTCATATTTTACGCCCCAGTGAAAACACATAATATTGAACCTGACACACTAAATATCAGATCTAATAAGTTAAGGCCTCTTCAGGTATGAGCCAATTGATCATCTACAACAAGGGGCCACAATGAGTTTTAAATTGGACAGAAGGTCAGTAGCAGATGGACGGAGATTGTTTGTGTGAACTAATATATATATCAAGTAATATATATCTAATCACCTCTTTGAACTCCCACACTCGTCGACATACTTTCCCAGAACTGAACCAACATGAGAGAAAGCAAGTCCTGGTGATCAGCATCAGTTTCCTCAAGGAACTTAATAAATTGACGATGCTGAAGTCCCCTTGTATATAAGCTTGTAAACTGCAATACAGATTTACACAGGGCTTCCTGGTGGATTGTGTAATGTAGGACAATCATACCCAGCCCAGGGTTTTCCTCTTTCACCTTATCCTGGGTTCTTTCCATCAGCCTGACGACACAAGGTCACTTGTGTCTGGAGGCGCCATCTAGTGGCATCAACTGAAACGACGGGTATCGCAGGAAAAAGGAAAGATGAATGCAGTCTTTATTATAATTCGGACATGGTGTACCAGTATTCGACGGGCCGGATTAAAGAGCCCAGGCATGGCCCGCGGGCCGTAGTTTGCCCATACCTTGTCTAGAACCACTGACCCTCTCCAGCAGGTCAGTAAACCTGTAACAAGATACTAAACCTGCTCGATGGCGCCCTCTGGTGGTTTGAGTGCTACACACCAGATACAACCTTTATTTTGAAGATTTATATTTAACAATTCCGGGTCTAATTGGATTCACTAACGTCATTTGAGACTGTCAGCACATCTAGTTTGAGCCACTTGCATAACTTTAAGCATATTTCCACCACATTTATTGTCATTTCAAGGTCAAAAACAAATCCCACACGTGGAAGTAGGTTTTATTCTGACTACTAATAGCGAGGATAAGATCAGAGATACAGAGTAAGAAGAGACACAAATTACTGTAAAAGGAGGACTGTAACAAGAGGAAGAATGACATTCAAGCCTGACTGATTCCACGAATCAGAATGATGACATCATTTAAGATGACCTAAGTTGGATCACATCAAGAGCACAAGGTCCCAAGTACTTACAAAAAGAAAAGAAAGTAGGGCAAGAGAAATACACTGTAGTAATGAATCCCCTTCAGGAACCTACACAGCTTTTACAATGATCTACCAAAATGAACTGATTGTGGCTTTGCATGCATTGACAATATAATGTTTATGTCTCTGGAGGAGGCAGGTGTTATATTATAACACTCCACCTCTTCAGGGATGCCAAATCACTTTTTAACAGTCAATTATTACAAATTCAAATCTGAATCTGTGACACACTATTCAGTGTACTTTTATATCCTTTAATATTAGACAGTGAGGAGAACAAACGTATGAACACTTGATTTCCGAGTGTAATTTAAGATGTTTGAACTAACAGTGAAGTTCACAAGAGAACAAGGACGGATTCACATTGCACTATGGACATGTGACTTCACAGGGAAAGAGAAGAGCCATTGTAGTGTGAAAACAACATCATGGTTCCAGTGGGTGACAGGCTCAGATCACTTGTTCTCTTCTTAGCTCAGTTGTTCTGCATCCTCTCCGCTCGCCAGACAAACAAGTGTGATTTTACATGATGGGTGAAGAGTTAATTAACTGCATGCATGTGGACTCCCTGGGATGGAGGAGGTGGTGGTGTGGTGGTGTTTCTATGGTCATGTCTTTTAACGTGGAAAGAAATAACAAGTTGATATTATGACTTTGTAAATTCCTTTCTAATGATCTAACCAAGTGTTTCCAAAAAGTCCCCTGGAGGATTTTTCAGATTCCTGGTGGAGATAAAATGGAAAGGAAACACTTCACACAACATCACAGGCTATATGAGAGGGTATCAATAAGTGGGCGGGGTCACAACCTTTCCCGCCTCATTAGCAGAATCACCCACCTCATTCCTCATGCCCGATCAGCTGATCGGCTGCATGAAGCGACCACCTTCATGGGGACAGTTTCGTGCAGCCTGAGGAAGACGAGGAGGCGGTGCAGCGGCGGGGAGGACTATCCCTGAGGAGCAGCGCGCAGCATGGGCTGACTGCCCGGGTGGTTTTATTGTCTTCAGTGATGGATGAGCCGAATATCCTGAGACGCCGGGGTCTACAGGTAAATGAGACGGATGCGGACGGGATGATACGATGAAGATGAGCCATTGGCCGCGAGGCGAGGGATTCCTCTCGGGTTCGCTTTGGGTGCAGCAGTTGATCGGCTCCTGTTTTTATTTCCATTGGAAGCAAATATCGATCGCTGTTCATCATGTCTGTTGTTTCCATCAGGTCTCAATACTGTGTGTGTTGTTTTTGGAGCACCTCACCAGTGCTCTGGTAAATCCTGTTGCCTTGGTGATAGGAGCACAAAATCCAACATCCCCTTTATCTTCTCATTGGTGCCTTGTTTATTACTCAGGGATGTCCATAATTAGAATAGTGCTCCCTTTGTTGATACATGTGTATTTCACCTGCACACACTGCTATGCTGTTCCTCTGGTCTGTTATGTGTATTTAGGAGGTGTTCATGAAAGACTCAGGAGGTCCAAACTGGGTGTTTCCATTCATTTGACTGCCTCACATTCATCTGTACATTTTCAGTTTCAAGTGCTGCCTACTTCATTACGTGATAGTTTTTTTTTTTTTTTTAAAGTGCTGCTAAAAGGTTTCAACAAGAAAAAGGACATGCGGTAATGTTCCCTAAATCCAGATTGACAAATGCATTTTCCAACTAAAACAGCCAGGACCCAGTGAGGAATTGTATGTGCTCATTGAATGACTCGAGGACCCGTTTGTCATGCTAGAAACTAGGCCACACTGCAGCTAATGATATTTACACTAGATTGAGAGCAAGATCAGTGGGAGTGAGAGTGAAGGGAAAACATGTTTCCATCTGAATAACAGCTACAGCCAGAGCTTTTTATTAACAGTGCCTCTACGGACAACAGTGTTTACATTGATTCTAGTTCATTCTGAGGGATCAGTGTGTTTTTTTTTATTTTCAGAACCAACATATAAACATCCCTCTTTGCCCACACAGCAGTACACTAACTATGATCTATCAAAACAATGTTTCTGTTACCATTTTATTCTTTTTTCATCTGTTCCATGTCGTTCCAGAAAGAGCTGAGTCTTCCACGCAGGGGAAATGTGTAAGTGTTATCAACTGACTTCACCCCCCCCCCCCCCCACACACACACCCACACCCCCGCGCCTCAAACCAGATCAGCCAGGTGCCTGTTTCTTGTCAACCTTGTTGTGGATGCATGCCAAATTTCAAAGCCATATTCAATGACTTAGCCCTTTGCAGGCAGTCATATGTAGCAGCTGATGAGGACTGCCCGCGAGCAGTCTGACGACTAAGACAGGTTTTACGTGAATTGAAAAACAGAGAGAAGAGATAATGATAACAGAGGTTGAGAGACCCTTCTGTTGTGCACAGCTGATGAATATTCATTGACATTTGTATAACCAGCTTGTCCCATTGTTCCACCTCAGAGTTCATTATTCAGTGTCCATGTGATGATTATTCTCACATGTGAACTGAGAAAGCAAGTTAAGCAAGCTCCTTTAATTAATAGTGATGTTTTTCTTTTTACTCAGCACTTTCCTGCTCAGGTTTCAGAAGCAATTAGTTGATGGCTAATATAGATTTTACACTAAAATCTAGATACATGGTGAAAAATGTCCACCTCTTTACTGACTCGAATCTGTTTGGGAACTCCCCTGTCCTGAGGGAGAGATCAGGTGTCACTGACTTGAAGGGGCTTCATTGTTGTTACTAAGGACATTGTTTGAGGTTTCACCATGTCTGAGAAGTCAAACAAGTGCATTTGTTTGGTGGGTTAGTTTGATATGATTATTACATTGCTATGTATTCAGAGACAAATTCCTAAAATTAGGGACCTTTTCAGTATGTGGTAAAGTTTTTGATGTAACTGCTTTGTTCAGACCTCTCTCTGCTACCTAAAAAGTATAATACCCATACAGGGCTGCAATAACTCCCTAGAGGACAAAAATAAGCCACTTTAACCCTGTGTTTGTGTTATTTTAGTTAAATAAATATTTTAAAATGCACATATAAACCTGACACATGCAGACTAGACATTCCAATGTGCATATAATCATGTTACTATTTATTCTTCCGACATTGGATCTGGGTTTTGGGGCCCCTGAAGGACCTGGGGTCCTACCTGTGCAGCCTAAGATTATACATTTTTATCATTATTGACATGTTAATATTTGCATTTGTCATTAATTAGCACAGCTTTTTGTTATCTGTTAATTTCAGACCAATAGCATGAACTCATGGGACTATGAGTCTTGCTGCACAGTCCCTACAAACCATGCAAATCACGAGAGTCTCAGTATTCACTGATGACCAAAATTTTACGTTCATGGCTACTCGAAAACTCGACCACAGAATATTGTAGGACAGATACATCTTTCTGTGCGCTTGCACCTGTTACATTCATAGTGTTTACATATATTAATCTGACAGAACAGCTTATCCTCTGAGGTGGCTGAGTCTCGACAATATCAAAGTTAACTAATTCATCCATCTTTTGGTGGTTCAGTTGTGTTTAGGTTTACAGTATACCAAATATTTCTGACAGTGCGTGAAGGCAACAGTAGTTCCTCCACCCTCCGGCGCACAGTGATGCGCCTGCGCCGTGCGTCACTTCTGTAGCTGGAAAGTTTGTATCACTCTTTATATTTTGGCGTAGATATCAGTCGATAATGTCGCATGTCGTGGACGGCAGACTGTATTGGAAATATTGCTGGTAAAAGGGAGAGGAAGGGGAACGGACATGGCCGTTGCAGCCGCTCATGGTCGCCGAGCTGCCGTGCCGTGGGTCTTGGTTCCGTTTGTACCGAAGCTGAATGGAGTTTCTGCCGCTGGACGTTGCGGACTGGCCTAAGCTAGCTGCCACCTTTAAAACCAACTCCACCGGAGAGACTGTGTAATATGATGTCCACAGCTTAGAGGATTATTCTCACACCTGGATTGGCTTCATCTGTCACCACCATGTCTGACCAAAACTACTATTGGACCGTGTTGCCGAGCTACAAAACTAGTTTTGTGACCGGAGCCATGATGAAAAGATCTAAAGGGTAAAGGCAAAATAGCATGCTAGCTGTCTAGCAAGGACACTGCCGCAAAGCGAAAACGTCTTCTCTGTCTGTGTTTGTCATCAGCTCCCTGCTGAGCCGAGCTGTGTGACAAACAGCAATTTGTTTAACGTTTCTGTTGAGCCTTTTGATTCATTGTATGCAAGAGCAACCCCCACTCTGTATGCTGTATTTTCCGCACACAGCTCAGGCTGATAATGTTATTGTGGTATCTGTGGTAGGTTACTGTGATACTGTATGTGTCGGTTACATCCGCCCTAGTTTTTGTTTCCGACAGAGAAACGTGGCCATTGTAGACGTGTGTGTTTGTGTGTGTGTGTGTGTGTGCGCGCAGACTGCATTGTCTGCAACCAGCTGTCGCATAAAGCGACACAGCGTCCCAGGTCTGATCGATACACTGATGTGATCTGTGGCTCTGTGCTGTTGTGGGTTGGCTCTTATCGGTGGGATAATTTAATCAGCCCTCACAAAGTAGAGTGGTATGATTTGCCTTTCATTCCCGACAGGGAGTTCGTTCTGACCTTATCGTAGTTTATGTCCTTTTTATCATCCTTGTCACAACCATGCTGATAATGGTGCAGTATGCTTTTGTTAAAGCCTATATTGTAAACTCCAGTAACAAAGCCTGTGCTTTTAGAGTCATATCTTGTAGTCTCCCTTCATCATCATGCATCAGTCATGCAACCCTCTCACCACAGTGGTTCTGAATGGAGCTCAGTGAATAAATGCAGCCCTTCACCACTAGAAGACATGTGAAACATGCAGTCTGCATCACAATGGTTCATACTCGTGCTACATGGCTGCCTGCAAGGTTCCTACAAACCACTATTGCATGACTCCTGACGATTAAAGCCCTCCCATGGTCATGGTACAGTGATGCTGTCATACCTTTTCTTTTGTAGTTGTAATTTCTGATAATGGTAAAATGCTGCATGATAAGTGTTTCTCTGTGGTTTGAGCTGTTATGCTGATGTATTGAAGCCCAAGTCAAGCATTTATTGGCTCACTTATCTCTGTTGCTGTGCCTTCGCTGCCCAATTTAGTCTTCTTGGTTGGGGCCATATAGCCTTGTGAAACTCGCTCAGCCCCGACCCAGAAACGTCAGGCTCTGTTGTCTTCTAGTCCCCTCAATTATTTTAGGTCACTGCTAGAGAGCGAGGAAGATGCCATTTGACATCTCCAGGATTGAAAGAGTCGGTGGGATCACACCCAGCAAAAACAAACCAATTATATCATAAAGCACCAGGCGTACAGCGTCCTGAGGGCAGCTTACACACTCAAACATACAGGAAGTGGACAAAATTATATGAACTTTCAGTGTGAGAAGTGAGAACTGTCATGAAAAAACATCTGCTTGAAGACACAACATCTGGATCTCTGAGTCAGAGCAATGGATTCCAGCTGTTCATTGATTTTTCTTACCTGTAGATCAATGTGTGTCTTTTGTGATTGGGAATCCAAGGTGGTGGATCTAACATGGTATGGACAGTGTCTTGTGGTGTAGACAGTTATGTCATGGGAGCCAGCAGGTCCACTAAGTTTTCTGCATGGTTGCGTAACAGCCAACCAAGGTTGTTTTTACAGGATGAAGTGGTCTTACTTCCAGATGTTTTCCATCTTCGCACATGAAAATGATCCCAGACATGAGATAATGTGGAGACAGAGCAGGTTAAGTTTAGTTCACACAGGTCGGAACAAGCTATGGAACTCCTAATTATGTCCTACTTATTAAGTGATTGTAGGTATTTCCATTGTTTTGGTAACTCTGAAGTCAAATGTATGCACATAGTCTGAGTATGAGGAACAAAAAACAAGCGATGTTTACCAAATATTAACCAACATGTTTAGCTAATAATGTCCACTGCTCAGTAGATACTTGCTATGTTCTTTATTTACGTACATACATACATGTGTACATATAAACACCATTACCATTACAGTTATTATGATGAACAACTTTATGTCATACGTTGACTGTGTTTAATTTAAGTGCTGGTATACTGCACTGATAAACAGTATTATACCTATATTTTTTTTTTCTTCCTCTCACAGCTCCCGTAACAATAAGAGAAGGAGTCTGGCGGTTGGGACCCCGTCGCCCACGCTGTCGCGGCCGCTCTCACCTCTCCCACTTGCTACAGGTACTTGTGTTGTTTCCAGTCATGTGTCTGCTCAGCTCCGTGTGCGATGCTGTTTTGCACTGAGACCGCTGAATACAGATGCAACGGCATGGAAACCATACAAGTGGGTCAAGATGCACTGATGAGTTGAAAGGGTTTGTCTGTGGCAGGAAATGGCTACCCCAGATTGCTGTTCAGTATGTGAGCCTTCAGGCGTGTTTGTTTTGATGCTGTATGTCACAAGGCTGCTAGTTGTTTCCTTCTGATGCAGTTTGCATCTTAATTCGCCCGAAGTATGGTGCATAGACATCTTAATATTCACCCTCCTAGTTGTTTATTTTTAAGATAGTGTTTATCTGGCTTCTGCAAGGCTACAACTTCTTTGATGGAAACGCATGAATTATTGAACGACTCAGTTATTCTCTGAACCAACTGGTTAACCTTTAAAGAGCATGTACGACTCCCTGCTGTCTTCCGATACTGAGATTCTTGATTAGGCAGCGGAAAGGATTAAGTACGTTTTACTATAATTAAAATAGCTCACAGGTTCAGGCTGAACATGAAATGGTCAGACAACCATTGAGTTGTTTATTAAACCGACCCCCATAAAACAAATAACATTCCAATAGGACCACATGTTTCATATTATAATTTTACGTTTCACAGTTTGTAACTGATTGTATGTTTCTCCAGCTGGCAGCAGCCCCTCAGAAAGCCCCAGAAATGTCTCTGCCAGCACCTCTGCCAATTTCCAGTTTGCCCGCAGGTAAGAATTGTCTCAATTGTTTTTACAAGGCATGTGGTCTGATGCACAATGGCTCATCAGCATTACTACACTGGCATTTTCCCTGATACTTGGACTAGAAAATTGGTAGAACTGATACATCGCAGTGTAGCTGCCTGCGAAACCGGCAGATTCAATGCAGATATTTCTATTACTCAGTAGGGGAGGTTCGTCATCCTGCAACGACGTGATCTGTGCGGATGGCTGAAGTTCAAAATGGGAATAAATCCTAATAGAAAATGCAAATATCAATTTCCATTCATGTTTCATTCTACAGTTGTAACAAGAACCTTCAGTGAGAGGTTGAGAAAGCCAAGCTGCTTCATTACTGACTTTTTTTCCAGCAGGGTTAATGCCAGGCGAAGACACAACCAACTCATATGGACTTTGATACATCATCACATTTCCTTTTTTGCTATACTGTCCCCCACAAAAATGATCAAAACAACCATAGAGTCTTTCCTTTGGAACAAACTGAATGGCGTGAAATAGGAGCATGCTCTGACCTGTTCCCCTGTAGTGAAAATAAGGCAGTGGAGAAGCAACCAGCTGGAAGGCCCCCGGGCTGATTGCTGGACATGGGTTCTTGGCATGTGTCAAACCAATTAAGGCTGCAAGTCAGTACACAGTTATCCAGAGCTGCTGTGATTATGAGAACATGGCAGAGCTATTCTTCTTATCACGCTTCTTGCAACTCACTGTGTTTTAGAGGAACACGAGCAGGAACGGTAGGCAGCACGGTGGTTCAGTGGTTAGCACTGTCGCCTCACAGCAAAAAGGGTTTGAATCTTTTCAGTGGGGAGTTTGCATGGTGTGTCCTTGTGTCCGCTTCCCTCCAGCTGCCGTGGCCTAAAAACATGCAGGCTAGAGTTATCAGTGACTCTAAATGGCCCATAGGTATGACTGGTTGTTTGTGTCCAGTGTGTGTGTACCCTGCCACCTTCTGTCTTATCATATTATTAGCAGGGTTAGTCCTGCACAAACATTATACTTACGATATCTAAGAGCCTTTCCGTCTCCCAAAATGTAGTTTAAATGCCTCATCATTTGTGATGAATTAGTATTTTATGCTACAATGCAGTATGGCATAATGCACCATAAGCTCAAGGATGGAGAGAGATAGTTCCGCTCTGCACGAGCCTGCATGACTCATCTAAATTTATCGAGACTTTTCAGGCTGCCAGATTAGAGACAGATGCTGAGACTGCACAGTGACTTTTCATAGCGCCACTGGGTTTATTTGTTTTATTCACACTAGCTGTATCACACTGCCGTTTGTGAAATTATTCTGTCATGTAAACATGGATTAGAATATGTGATAGTTCAGGCATTCAGGTAAAGGAACAACATTTTAGTTCTGATGCAGTTAAAGCAACAACATGATAGAGAACTGTCCTAAGCGATCGGCATTATATAATAAGCTTTTTGCTTTTTTGACCTTGGGATGTGAGTAGTGCCAACACACTGGCTCCCAATCGTTATTTTCCCTTTTACAGTCCATGCACTACCACCAACATTGATTTAAGTCCTTGTTTTTAATCTTTTCAATCCCCTTAAGCCTTGCAGGACCTTAATACAATAGCTGAGTGTATCAGGGCATTTAATAACACAGACCAAACACATCTGATATGAACCAAATGGAAAAACAACACGCATCCAACACCTCTACAATCCTCAGGTGTCACTCGGAGCACAATCATCAAATTTTATTGTCACCTCCGATATAGCTTCATGATTCCCTGAGCTGGTTACTGCGAGGAAACATTTGAACATCCTTGTCATCACACATTGATTCAGTGAAAGAAATTGGGCCATGAGATCAGCGTGCCGTATCAGATGGAAAGAAGGTGGTGGAGGGGCACCGTCCCACGTGAACACTTCACACATACAGATAGCGGTGTTTGTTTGTAGCTGCGGTCCAGGTGGTGGTGCTTCTCGGTGGATGTGTAGGCACTGTTTTTGTCTGGGTTCATGTAAATGTCTGTGCGGCGGTTTGATAGCAGCTTGGCAGGTGTCAGCACAGGCAGACCGCCACCGCCTGAGAGCTGCGCCAGCAGACTTACTTTGTCACCATCATCAAACAATGTTTATTTTCTTCCTCACCGTGCGTCTCACCCTGAATCTCTTCCTCTCCCTCCTTCTCCATATGTGTCTTCGACGCCTTGCCCCTGTGAAGCCATCTGGCCCGCTCTGAGAGGTAAGAAACTAATGGCTCTCCCTTTTTATCGACGCAGTATCAATCATCTCTGCCTGTGTATGCGGTGAGGAGAAATCACAGTTACTATTTTTTCCTGCAGAGTGGATGGCCGAAGGTGGTCTGTGGCGTCTGTACCCTCTTCTGGATACTGCACCAATGCGCCCAGTTCTTCAGTATCTGTAAGTCTCTGTGCTTTTCTTTCCTCCTAGTCAGCTGCAAACATCTGTGTCAGACAGGTCTTCTACTCTGCCTTGTCACCCTTCATTAGATATTCAGCCTCTTACTGAACCGCTGCCATGGGGCCGTTTAGCTTCCCGTGTTCCTGACACGCTACATATTAATCAGTTTACAGGACAGCGGTGACTTCTGAATGTTTGATGCTGATTGACTGAAGTGTAAATCCCATCAGATTATCCAGTACCGGTAAATGATTATTGATTTATTGTACTCTGATTGAATGACGCTTTGAAGCAATAGATTGCGAGTGTGAAAGTGTTTACTCCGCTCTCACGCCGATAGCTCATAAAAGACCAAAAAATATTTAAGTGTTTATAAAAGTTTAAAGTGAAACTACGCCCTACGCCCGTAAACCCCTGCAGAATTTAAAAAAGGCCTTGTGACAGTGAGTAGTGCGCCCGGCAGGGACAGGACTTTCCAACATGTGCAATGAATGTACATACTGATCCCAAGGTCTGCCTCTGTCCTTGTCAAAGAACCAACCGCGACTGGTTGAGGACCGACTCCTCAGGAGATGACAGTTATAATTTTCCAACGACGGATTTGTTGGAGTATCACTTCGCGCTGCCCATGCGGTATCTTTAGCACATGTTCATGTCAGTAGTGTGTCCAGTGCAAGTAAACACTGCAAACTATCACAGGACTTTAATGTGTATTTTCAGCAGCAAGTTGATGTTTGCAAAACAGCTGACTGGAGATGGATGTGGTGTCATTAATGACTCAGTCATAATAACAGGATATGTCCAGTGATGATGAGCACTTCCGTCTTTGGCCTTAATCACTCTCCACCGCAGAGAGGAAATGAATCCTCGGATGTCGTCTCAGAGATTTGCTGGAATGTTTTTCACAGAAATAGTTCGGATTCAGGAAGAAAAGTTTAGTTTCTGTCTTCTGGCTGGAATCGGCAGAAAGCTTTTGATTATATACAGGGACATGGAATGTGAACAAAGCAGAGTCCAGGCCTGGAGGAGTTTTCGAAAACTAAATAAAGCCAGAAAGTTTTGGAACAGTTCTGCTTTCACAAATACCTGCAGATTCTAGTGTACGTGGTGGAGTCAAGACTGACAAACAATATGCACATTTGTTCACGGGCATTCCAGGGAATGTACGGTCATGAAAATGTATATGGAAGCCCGAAGATTTTAAAGCATTTTCAACTTCTTGTTAATATTTTACGGTTTGACTCCCCTTGCTGACTTCATACCAGAGTGGTCTGAGCTGTGTAGCTCCTTTTGACTGAGGGAAAGTACAGAAATAGATCTAATCGCTGAAATAACACAGACCCTGTTGAATTGCAAATGTTTCTTTTTCCAAGGTGACGTGACAAATGAGTCGGGACTGTACAGCGGTTCTCATTTCCTCAATCATCATTTCCTGATGGGGAAAGTCAAAGGAAGAGATTGTGCTGGCGAGCTACACCCACCGGCTCTTTGTTGATGGCTTCTCCTCTTGATAGTTTTTCTTGAAACTTAGTACTGAAACTGCAGTTGGCTTTAAAAACAATACCCAGGTCTTCTGTCACGGCTGTAATTTTGTAGGGCCAACCACATGGCTCGGAGACAGTGAGGTCAGCCCTCCCCACACAAAGCCCCTTTCAGAGCTCCTCTCAGTGAGGTCTTTATGCTGCTCTCACTTGCCTCTGACACGTCTCTAGTTTCCTCCTCGATGTTTCTCCCCCTTTTTCTATCACTTGGTTTCTGTCTTCTACTCTTTTTCTCCTTTGTCTCTTTGTCTCTCCATCTCTGTTTTCCTTTCACTTCCACTCCTCTCGTTTCTGCAGTCAGATGAGCCACTCTTCCCAATTCTCTTCCTCCAGTGAAACACAAGATCTCACCCAGATGGGACTTCTCATAAATTCCAGGCTGCCTGTCACACATTTTAGCCTGGAAAGAGAAATGAACGCGTGCACGGCCAACTCGACAGCCGTGCTGCCGGCCTCGGAGACACAAGCAGCACAAAAGATCCTGCTTCAGGAGGGCAGAACACTTTTTAAAACTAGAATATATGATGCTTTACTTTATCAGCACATCCTGTTTAGTGTTACATCGGATACTGGAACATGAATCTTGTGAGGCTCCTGTATTAACAGGACAATGAGTGAGTCTGAAAGAGCAGTGGTGTGACTCTTATCAGAGGAAGACCGTTAATACAGGATGTTATATCCACAAAACTGTACAGTTTTCCCATCTCTACTTCTTCCGCGCATACTCATTTATCCCCTCTGTGCTTTTCTTCCTCAGTCCTCGTCCTCCCAGGAGTTATTGCACCAGTTGCCCCTTCAGCCCACGCAGGATGATCTCCACTTCCTGTTCAAGCATTTCAGGAGCACGGAGAGCGTGGCGGATGAAGAAGGAGCCCAGCAATCACCCCCTGTCAGACTCCGCTCACGCAGTCTCAGGTCCGCTCGCTTTGAATCCCACAGTCACAAACACGCAGAGTTACACTGAGAGAAGAGATCGTCTCATGAGTTTGTACTGAGCGGTCGGAACAAGCCTTTCAATTCAACACTACTTTTTGACCCTCATTAGCAGTTTTAAGCAGCAAATTGTAACAATTTGGCCGATAGCAGTTGTCAACACATAAAAAAATTAGAAGAGAAAATTACTTTTCTCTGACTGTTGGTGCTGAGTTTTTGCTGAATAGAATATAACATACGACGCTCTCTGTGATCAATGGCTTTAGACGGGTGAAATATATGAGCATGTCAGACGACCTCCAAAGTGTCAGACAGGCCCCAGACGTCCAAGGGTGAAGCTTTAGACCAACATTGAGCTGTAGTGACAGGCACCCGACCTCCTGTTCATCATCCCACTGTGGCACTGCTGCCACTCAATAAACCGTTGGGAACATTTTACGGACCACTATTACACAAAGATGCAGTTAGCATCAATGTCCCATGCAAGAACGGTTCCAATGCACGGTTAACTTCTACACAGCAGACTTGTTAGCTTGAGCTGTGTGTTATACTATATAGTTAGTTCATACATATAAACCATGACGATATGGTTTGAGCTTTCAATGTAATGTGTGTGTTTGTAAATCAATATCAACCCTGACTGATCAGCTGTTTACTGATGGAACGTAAAAGAATTACATTAATATAATATACACTTATAATTCTCTTCATGTATCTTCACTCCTCCACATATTTCCAATTGAAATACACGAGTGGGCCGGTGTCAGCGTTTCACCTAAAATAGCCTCAGAGGGTGTGTAAAGCATTCGTCTACTGCTCTCAAATAGTTCCCACGTAGTTAACCGTTGCTGCCGCCCTCGAATTAAACCGCAGTTCATGTGCAACTGTTGGTGGCGCCCGCAAATAGAAGCGTGCGTGTCGCATGTTTCGGATTGTTATCCGTAGTATGTGATGTGTCGGGGCACCCAGCGCTGCTATTTCCAACAGCGATGACAGTGCGTTGATTTGTAAAGGTGACCTCTTGCACAGGACCCCCTTTGCACCCGACAGATGTGGTCATGGATACTGCGGAGGGGAAACTGATTTGAGTCACGTTAGTATCGGTTTCAACCAGTCTGTTTGCTACACCGGGTGTCAGTCAACACTCAGCGAAGCATTCGCTGTGAATTCTTAGAAGTGCAGCGATGGGTGTGGCCTCAATTAAACAGCTGTGATTGACATTGTGTGTTTTGTTCTTTGATGTGCAGCGAAACTGTTGATTTAGTGTTTTTCTGTGATTCAAACTTTGCATGTGTAGAAGTTTCATTGGATCCCTGCAACATTTCAGTATATTTATTGTGATGTTTCTAACATCTTTGTCTGTTTCTCTTCCAGCCCTGGAAGGACCTGTGGAACATTTGACAATGAGATTGTCATGATGAATCACGTATATAAAGAACGCTTTCCCAAGGTACAGTGAATGCACCATCAGCCTCTCTTTCCTTGTTGTCTTCTCTTCTTTATGTCCTTTCCTCCCTGAGCACTACTAACTGCACACCATAAGTCAATAATTATATGTGAAAAGAAAAACCTGCTGCAAGTTTGAAGTGACTATTAATACGATGCTGCCGTCAGATTTTTAAATGACATCCTCCATCTCGCTTGGTTCCCAGGCAACAGCCCAGATGGAGGGTCGGCTGCTGGACATCATCGCAGAGTGTTCCCCAGGCTCGGCTCTGCCCCTGGCGGATGGTGTGCTGGGATTCATTCAGCACCAGCTGTTGGAGCTCGCCAGAGACTGCCTGGACAAGTCCCAGAAAGCCTTGGTCACCTCCAGGTACTTTGTGGAGCTGCAGGAGAAACTGGAGAAGCTTCTGCATGAGGTGGGTTTGTCTCACCTTCAGGTAACATTTCTCCATGTAATGCTGAAAGTCACACGTAATTCAGTTCTTTATTCAGCCGTTCTCCAGTTCAGCCGGTTTTAGTTCCTACAGGACAGAGCCAGTGAGTCTCTGATTGCTGCGAGGTCAAACTGCCCTCTGGGACATCGCTTGCTTTTCTGTAGCTGTGCTGAGAACATTAGAAGTAGAATTGCCTGGTCCTTTGGTGGTCATTTCAATTCACTGGTCAGTAATGCTGAAGTCATTTGGTATCATTACATAGTTTTGGGCAGTGGTGAAGAGTTTTATTATATAAAGATGCATTACATAACCTTTCCAGCAGCATATTTACTGCAGCTGCTTTCTGCTAAGCACATCAGGGCTTCCAATACAGCAACTTTCTGTCCCTTCTTTGAACAGAAAGTTGTATAATATTAGATTGGTCTCATTGGTAACCTCTGGTAGCTATGTTTCTGTCACAGTCCAACAGGGAAAGCCATTATTTTGCCTATAATTTACACTGAAACCACATTTCTGCAATTATGATGTCATCTTGGCAAAGACCATGTTCCAACCGAGAGTTTATTTGAGGCGACGGTGCCTTCTGTCACATGTGAGATGTGTCCCTGCTTGCTAGAGCTTCTCTGGATTATGGGTGTTGTTTTATGCAGTAGCTCTCTGGTTGCCCGGTCATGGACGGTACTTTAGTAAGAATGTAATTACAAGATCATAAAATATAATTTTCTTACTGACCTGCACACTGAACTAATGTGCACATGTCAAACTCTCCAGAGAGTTTATTGCATTCTTTCAAACAGCTGTTGGAAGTCAGCACCTGAACTTCACATTGTCTAACGGGTCTGACTAGGTAACAGAGAGACTAACCTGAACTCTGTGTGACACAGTTCTTTCACCACCTTTTATACGCCAGACTCTGAACCTGCAGTTTGATCGAGGCGAGGCAACATTGGAGGAGGATATGCAGACAATGAGTGTTAATAAAAGTGTATTTGCGAGTCTTTTCTGTTATTTATAAATCTGACAGGGCTCAGCACAGAAATGATCCACTGCATTGCTACAATTGATGCAATATGTTGAAATACCAGACGCAATCATTGAATCACCAACAGATAATGTAAGAAGATGAAATGGATGCTAGAAAGTACAGACGGCCTCTGTGCTGCCTCATGGCTGGTGCTGATTGCATTAAGTCCCAATAACTAACCGTCCTCCTTTGTCCTTCCCTGCTCAGGCTTATGAGAGATCAGAGAGCGAGGAGGTGACCGTCATCACCAAACTAGTGAAGAAGATTCTCATCATCATCTCCAGGCCTGCCAGGCTCCTGGAGTGTCTGGTAAGGCACGGCGGTAATCGCCGCTTCAGGAGTGACACCTAATAAGCATAGAGTCTTGAAACAAAACAACTTCCCCTTGAAATACAGCTGCCACAGGTGACTCACATGCATTGATGATACGGTGAGATAATAATAACACAGTTGGTCGCTTGCTGGACACGATCATGTTTTGAGCTCAGTTTAACAGCAACACAGATTACAGCCTCCAAAATGAGCATTAAAGTCAATCATAAAACAGCTTTAAAACCTCTTGAAGGGAGGATTTATTACAGGGCTGTTGTATTGTACTGCGTTAGTTTTATCCAGCTTCACCGAATGGATTGGCATGTGTAGTTTCTGTCTTATGGGGGCGGAGTTTATAGTTGAGACTTTCCTTTTGTTTCTGCAGGAGTTTGACCCAGAGGAGTTCTACCAGCGTTTGGAGGCTGCAGAAGGCCAAGCCAAGGAGGGCCAGGGCATCAAGACTGACATTCCCAGATACATCGTCAGTCAGCTCGGCCTCACCAGGGACCCCATTGAAGGTGGCACATTGATACATTCGTTTGTTTCAGATTACCTTAAGGTCTGTTAGATGTCACTAGATTCAAACAAAGTCGCGTATAGTTCCGTTCTTTTAGCATCGTTTGCCATTACATAGCTGAGTGAGGGAGGGCTGTTGCATGAAGGCTCCTTCAGTGGAAACCAACTGGGAACAATGTGAACCATCACGACCCAGACCTTTATTACAATGACATATGACACATAAGATCCCATCCTATGTTTTGCCATGTTAGCTTGATCTTTCTCGGAATATGCTGCAGCCCTCCAACAAGTTCAGTGAGAATTGGCCTGGCAGTTTGTGTGTGATACTGCTAACAGACAGACAGACGCTGGTAAAAACGTAACCTCCATGGCAGTGGTAATTACAGTGGCATAGCTATATTTAACTTTTCCCTTTCCAGCCTTGCTTAGCGTCGTTGTGTCCTTTTATCTTCAGTTAGGCAGGTTTCGTCTGTTGTCAAACCTGCTTGATTCAGATTATCTCAGCTATGAGGATGATGATTTGAAAATTAAAGGCTGTCTGCTGCCAGCTTTGCGTATCAGCCCATTGCTCCATAATAACTCAGAGTACAGCCTCCCTCCACTGGGTTCAAAAGCCTTTAATAACAAGCTGAAAAGTGAAATTTTAATCCAATAAACTTGTATAAAAGCATCATAATTCAGGTTGTGGAATCGGCTCCTTTGTGCACGCTGGGGCTCATTCGAGTTTGATGTGATGTGTCTCCTGCTCTTACAGAGATGGTTCATCGAGAACAAACAAGTCCGAGTCACAGGGCCTCCAGCAGAGAGTCTGAGGACACTGGAGATGGAACACCTTTACAGGTACAACCTACACTTAACGGTTACGAAGTAAGAGGGAAACCAGGTGATCATTAGTAGTTCTGAAGAAACACAAAGGGTCTTAATAGAGCCAGCCAACATGGCGGATTGAATGCATGATAATGGTTAGAGATATCCTTCACATGATCACAACAAAGTCATGCGAGTGTATTTAGGCTGGTCAGAAGTACTGCAAAATCTATGTTCCCTTTATTGTCTAAGCTTTTGTTGTTTGGTTGCGTGTGATTCAGAGCCGAGCGGCCTGCAACCCCCCTCGGAGGAAACCACTGGAGAGTGACTTTGAAACCATCAAGCTCATTAGCAATGGCGCCTATGGGTGAGTAAGGCAGGCCTCTTTGTTCAGGCTCTTTGTGGACGCCACAGAGAGCCCAATAAAAGTGGAAAAGAAACTAAAATAAAGATTTGCTGTTGTGTTTTTATGCTTTACACTAGAAATCAGTCTGGCTAGTTAATTTGAAGTCTGAGCTGATGCTAATGTTTCCTTGCGCCTTTTCTTGACTCACTTCTCTCATAAAATGTGTTGATTTCTCTCATTCCTGTTTATAAACTCTCCTGTTTGTCCTTTAATATTCCTTCTTTCTCTACCTCCTCA